>CAWUDS030006930.1:0-29691 GCA_963859935.3 Lathyrus sativus
TTTTGAAGTTTCCCTCCGTTTGAACTTTAAACCACAGCCCTTCGATCAGATGAAAAAGTCCAAGGTTTTGAATAATCTGACGGCACACAGTCATCTTCTTCCTTGGTCAGTTAGGGTTTTCAGAAAATCCTCCCCATGCACGCTACTTCCATCCCTCTGTTCTCTCTCATACCACCATGAAATCATGAGATTCAAGAACCAAAAATGCTCTAAAGCTCTCCCTCTACACAGCCATAGCCTTAGTTCTTCCTAAAACTCACTCACAAAGCAAGCTCGATATGTATAACAGATCTGATCCACCATGTTCAACTGACATGGATCCTCTCAATTCTCTATGGAAATCATCCTAAACTAACCTACACCTCATCCTGGTCATTCTAGGCACTCAATCCAAGATTATTTCACACGATTCTTGCCATTCTAAGCTTCAACAGAAATGGTGCACCATAACTAATGTCCATGAAACTTGCTCAAACTTATCCAAATCAATCATCTCCCTTATCCTAACCAGTCTACACTAACAATTCCCTAAAATTCTCATTAAACTATGCAATTCGAAGAAGATAACCAACCTGTTATGATGCTGAAAACAGTGATGGCATACACTTGATCCAATGCTTGAAAGGTGGGGAAGTTGATCAGTAATCTTGGAGATGAATTCTGTATGCAATTAGAGAAGCTCCCAAGCTTTGAATCTTCTAATTCCAAGATTCTTGCACTTTGAATGATGATGGTGAATATCACAATTCCTTGCTCAATTCTCCAAAGAAATGTATGGATTCTGATCTCTGTGTGATGATGATGAAGATTGAATCAAGAATGTTGAAGTTTGATGAGAGATTGAGAGAATTTGAGAGACTTATGCAAAAATGGAAAATGAGTGAAAATGGAGGTTTTTGACAAAATGATGGCACCAACCCTTGAATGATTCAGCTTGCATGAATATATAGGTGATATAGGAACCTCCTAGAAACTTGGAGAAGTTTCCCTTGTGCAAAATTCCCTTGAATGTTGATTATGTTTCTTATATTGCAAGCAACCATGGATAACTCTTAAATCTTGAACTAGACTCAAAATTCCACTTTAGCCAATGTTTTTAGAATGCCTTTTCCATTCAAAATGACCTATAATTTTGCATCATTTGGCCAAGATATGAAAAATACCATTTTTTAAGCCATTTTCCTTCATTAAATTCACCAATTCTGAAATCTTGTGCTATGGACATTTCCAATCTCTCATGGTCACTTTTCTAGACTCAAAATGTCATTTGGAGCAAGTTTGATGTTGTAAGTTTTTCCATTTGAAGCTTCCTTGCATGAGTTTTGGGCATAGGTTAAAATGACCTGTAATTCACAAATGACCAAAATACCCTTTGCTTGCCAAGACCATAAGTTGAGCTCCACACATCATATGAGGGCATGCTATACCATTCTAGAAAGCTAAGACAATGAGGAACAATTCTTATGTTGACCAGAAATTCACTTGAAATCTCCTTGAGGGGTAAAAGTTGCTTGGAAGTCAAGTCACTTTCACAGACAAAATTTCAGATACCTCAGATGACCTGTAACTTGCAAGGACCATAACTTGAGTTCTATAAATCTCCTGGATGTCTTCTACCACTCAAATTAAAGGTCTTGAGATCCTCTACAAGTTCCATGTTGGCCAAGGATCCATTTGAAGCTTGCATTTTGACTTACCTTGCTTGGAAATTTGACCTAAACTAGGGGATTTTACACAGAAACCCTAATTTAGAAACTCCTCTTCTCCTTGATTTCTCTTGATTTCTTCTTAGCATATCACCATATTATTCTCTACATGTCAAATGATGAACCCCACATCTCTCCAATAGACTTGAATGCCCTTTAAATCAGTCAATTGACCTAGGGTTGACCTAGGGTTGACCCAGATGAAACCCTAGTTGACTGTCTTCAACTGTAGCTCTTGTGCTCATATCAATAACTTGTCTCCTTCTTTACATGACTTTCTAAGTCTCTCATAATGTCTAGATACTCTCCATACCTTCAACTTACAGCTCACAACCCTCTTGTTGACCCTCAGATACCCTCAGCTAGGAGATGACTCAAGGTTTGATCTGCTGAACTCTTTGCTTTCAAATCCTTTTCTGATGACTTGAATGAGATTAGACTGGGATAATAACCTCTTGATAGGCTTCTAAAGATGAGAATAGTGCTTGGTCCCTTGTTGGGTGATTTGCTATGCTATGATATGCAGATGATTAGTCTATGTACATGACTCTATATGCAAATGCTAATGATGTTGAAACATAAACCCCATGAATAAAGTTGAGCAAATTTTAGGGTGCAACAGTCGTATGGTCAACCTTTCTGTAAACATCAGTTCTTGTCTGGTGTATGTTATTGTTACCAGTTCTCGTCTGGTCACCGTTTCTTTAACCTATCAGTTCTCGTCTGGTGCATGTCAGCTTTCAACCAGTTCTCGCCTGGTCATCTTTTCCTTGACCTATTATTCTGTCAGCCCCGTTTGACGTTCAAACCATAAAATCCATTTTCGTCCGATAACCTAATCTATTTTGCTATCAGTTCTCGTCTGGTAGTCTACCCTTGAATGCTAGTTCTCGTCTAGTATTTTCCCTATCTTTCATTTTGTAAATAACCCATTTTCATCCCTAAACCAGAAAAAAGCCTAAAAAAATATCCGACACGGTAATTCCCAGTGACTCGCATGTTGTCACATTCCCCGATACGAAGCTCGATTGATACTAGTTCCCGAATTAATGTTCTGCATTCCTTATGGATTTTGTTAAATCAGGAGTACTTTTCCTCAGCAAATCGGAAGTCACGATTGTATTTTATCCGCATCGGAGTAGGATCAGGAGTATTCTCAACAGATTAAGATTGATATCCGTGACAGAAGGGGCATTCCCAGCAGTGTGCTGTGCACAATCGACCCCAGTTTGGTTAATCCCCACAGAGTACAATCAGGTTGCCAGTGGTTTAGAAAGAATATCACCATGCAGGGCCGTCCTTCCCTTTTCCAGCATTTATTTTGCTGAGATGATTCTGTGATGACCGGTTACCTTCAGTGGAGTTGCCTTTGCCTCTGGCATTTATTGTGCCAAGTGGTTTCAGACCTGGTGTTCTCTGGCAGCCTGCATTTACATTTGCATTTGCATATACCGTCATATTTGCACCTATCCAGAATGCATAGCATATCCATACTGTATGGGGCATTGCATCTATCAAAACATGTGCGCATCATTTCCATGTCGTGTGGAACATTGCATCATTTTCAAACATACGCATGTCGAAACATATACCAGGTTGGTTACCTCTTGGCTTTCGAGTATGTTCCCCTGCAGAGTTGTTTGGTTAAGCTTCTCTACTCCCACAGCGGAGTTGTTTCTTCATATTTGGTTGTTACGTCGACACTGAAAAAAAAAGAAGAAAGATTGCATGGATCGAAACCTCTGAAGCTGCCGCCTATTGTCGAAATGGGTGCCTGGCAGTCGATTCAGAATTTCCCCAGGAGAGTTTTCCTCAGGTTCGCTGTGAACTGTGAGGTGACAAGATTTGATCCATAACAGATGGGAGTCAAGGTGTTTGCTTTCTGAAGCATTATTTTGAAGATTCAGTACCTGTGGCGTCACACAGGTGATTGATGTTGAAATCAAAAATTTTATCAGATAATTGACCAGTTGTTGCCGTAACAACCAGACTTCAGTTCATTGGAAGCTATTCCTCAAGCAGTCTTGCAGTTTATTTCTGCGGTTGGCAAATTTCAGGGTTCTTTTGTATTCAACCGTCTTCTACCTTTGAATGTTTGAAAGCTGGTCGCTTTTCAACCATTCAGGTCCAAGCCGTTTGAATAGGGGCAGCTGTTGCACCATAAAATTTGACCAACCGGTTCCCATATCTGGTTTATGTTTCGACGCATTTTCGAATTCGCATTCGCATACCGCATGCAGTGCATTTGTCCAGTCATATTGATTTTATCGGGATTACAGCCCTGTTTTCACATTTCGGGCATTTCAGACCGGTTCGGATAATCGGAGGTTATTTTTGAGAAGTCACGCGCTTCCTGGGTGTTTTCAGCTTACGCAGTTGTTTTTGAGGATTTTGGTGTCTGGGTTTACTGCTTGTTTCGATCTGTCTCGCGCTCTCTTTTATTTTGGTTGATTGCCTTTATTTGCATTTTAGATTTTCATAGTCTTTTTCTAGGGTTAAATAGATTTTATATTGTTTTTAGGATTTAATAGAATTTTAGGATATTAGTTCTTTTTCTTAAATAGAATAATATAGATTTCTAAATTTTTAATAAGAGTTATCTTGTTTTGAAATTAAATAGATTTTTTTTAATAGATTTTTTTTAGATTTATTAGTTTTAATATAGAATTAATAGAATAATAGATTTTAATATAGTAAATAGAATTTAAATAGATTTTTGTTTTAGATTAATTGAATAGCTTTTAATAGTATAGATTTTTATTTCTAGATAGATATTTGGTTTAGATTAATGGATTTGTTTAGTTTAATAGATTTTTCTTTTATTAGGTTTAATTAGAATTAGCCTTTATTAATTGCCCTTAATTCTTTTTCGTATTAATTAGGGCCAACTCTATTAATTAGTTCATTTAATGGTTGGTTATTTCATTTTTTGTTAATTAGTCACTAATTTTCGTTCAGCTTTAATTACTGCATTACATCATTAATTGAGTCTTAAGTGAAGTCTGCCATTAATTAAGTTCATTAATCCATTTGAGTCTTAATGGGCCAATTGTCAGGTTTTGGGGGCCCAAAGTCCATGCCATGTGTCTATTTAAAGATGTTGCCACAGTTCTATCATTTGGCCGCCACCTCATTCTCCATTCACTCAGATTTTGCCACCACATTCTCCACTATCCCTCTCTCATGCCACGTGGCTCCCATGCAATCCATCCCTCTCTCCACGCGGCTTCTCAGAACCCTCTCTCTGCATGCGTGGTGCCAAGTGGCCCTCGTCGGGAACTCCCCACCGGCCGGCATGCAAATGCCGGTGACCACCGTAACAACCACCGCAACAACCTTCTAACCACCACCCACCACCGTAACCGTCGCCGAATTTCTTAATCACCACCGGAAAATGCATCAATCTTCATCTTCACCATCAGTACTCATCAACCTGCTGCGCCATTTTTGCCAGATTCATCATGTTCACCATCTTGTTCATCTTTTTCCAGAAAAACCTTCAACAACTCCAAGCTTCATCAAATAACTTCATCGTGCGTTCATCATCAGATCCTTCAAGTTCCTCCAAAAGATCCTTCAAGATCTTCATCAACATGCAACGTCGTTTCCAGATCTTCAATATCTTAATATGTTTGTCATGAAGTTCATCCAACGCATCCTCATCAGTTCTCCAATCATTCGCCAGAAAACATCAAGTTCCGTCCCAGATTTTTCCAGAATTTCATCAAATCTCCACGATATTCATCATACTCATCGTTACCTCCATGTGCATTCTGTCAAGAAACCATCAAGAAACTTCCCATAGCTTCATCATTTATCTTTAAGATCTTCAAGGATCTTTGAAGATCTTCATCCGTAGCGCTGTTTTCCAGAAAATCGCACCTCAGTTCATCAGTGTTCCTCAAGCATTTTTCAGGAAGTTCATCCGCGAACTTCAAGATCCTCATCCTTACTCATCAGATCTCCAGAAAAATCTTCAAGATCTTCAGCAAGCATTCAACGAAACTCCCTCAACATCTTCATCCGTGGTTCTTCTTGTTCATCTTTCCAGAAACTTCTTCATCTCCTTCAAAAGTTCTTCGTCAAGCTTAATTTTCCAGAACAATCACCTACGCAGAACTTCAAATCAACTCCAGAAATTGTCATTGTCCAGAATCTTCAACATGTTGAAACGAAATCGGAAGTTGAAGATTGATAGAAAGAAGATGTTGTGAGTGAGAAGATGAAACAATAAAAAGATTTTGTGAGAGTGATGGGTTGAGGCGGATGGAATTCTGAGAAAAAGTTTGAGGGAGCGGCAGACTGAAGAGTGAACAGTAGAATGAGAGAAGATAGGCGTTTAGGGTTTAGAGAGTGCATGAGAGAAATGATGGAGTGGACGGGTTGAGACCCACGGATTTGCGTGGGCTGGAAGGCCCATTTGTTTTTGTCCATACTTGGTTTCTATTTTTTTGTAGCAGATGTTCACACCCCCATTGTCACTATTCGCCCCCTCCCCATTTGTGTGTGTGTGTGCTGTTGGGCTGGGCCAACTGCAATTTCATTTTTACTGGTTGTACCCCTGTAATAACAACTAAACCCCCTCCCTGCATTTTATTTTTAATACTTTGTATTGTTTTTAATTGTAAATTTTTTAGGGATAGTTTTATATTTTAGAATATTATATTTCTAGAATAAATTTAGTTTTAGATACTAATTTCTTTTAGGAAATTTGTTAGGATTTAATATTTTTAGAATATAGTTTAGGTATTAATTTCTTGTTAAGGAGATTTATAGACTTAGTTCTTTTAGGATATATAGTTCATTAGGAGATTATTTTGTCGTATCTTAGGAGTAGACTATTATTTCCATTTTGTGTTGGATTTCTCTCCTTTTTTTGTTTCTTATCCGATTTTATACTCGATTTTATTTCTGGCTGGCCGTGTGACACGATTCAATTGGAGAATGATTTTCGATATCATTTCTCTATCTTGTCTTTGACACGGATATTAATACGCTACCTCTTAGAGTTCGATTTCTCGTATAAATCGAACCCTGACGGTCTAAGCGGTACATTGGTTCTGATTCGAGCGTCATCATCAAGGATCCAGAGAGGAGAAGATTGGAATGGAGCTTGCGCGCATGTCAGGAGCCAACGGAGCTGCTTCGTTCATCATCATTGTCGTATTCAAGTCTTCAGGCAACTGTCGAGTGCTGTGAGTTGCATCGTTAGATACGAAGGAAATGACAGTTGAGGAGTTACTTCTCAATCGTCTAGGATGTCTAGTATGGTACCCTTAGCATACCATGTGACGCATTCGCTCCTACGTCTGAGGTTCTTGCGTGTGTGTCCCGAGTTCCTTCCCGTTTAGGCGTAGGTCTGCTTCCTCTTTGTTCTCGCCCCGTGCGAGCGAAACCCCTTTTCTCTCGCGTTCAGGCGATCGAGACCCCTTCTCTTGCCCCCGGGCAATCGAGACTCGTTTTCCTGTCGAACTACGTTAGCTCTGATCTCTCGTGTCAGACAAGAGTATGTAGGCATAGGATGCCGTATCCTAGCGAGCTCCCTTCTCCCTTTTCCCCGTTCCCTGTTTTAGCTGTAGTAGGCTGAACTACAGCTGCTCTGATTTCTCGTACTAGACGAGAATATGTAGGCATAGTATGCGATATCCTAGCGAGCACACTAACAACTAACCTTTTTGTTCTCTCGCTGCTGTGCGATCGAGACTTTCCCGCTGACGACTGATGTTTCTTTTTCTCTTGCCCTTGCGCATTGAGACCAGACCGTAGTTTCAGTTCCCGTAGGCTCCCGTACCCTTACAAACCCATTTCATCTCTCACCTCTGTGTGATCGAGAACGCCCTGTCTAGCCGTAGTTAGCCTGAACTACATAAGCTCTGATCTTTCACGCTGTGTGGAAGTACGTAGGCACAAGACGCGAAGTCTTGGCGAGCCAATTCCCCAGTAGTTTCCCGAACTACGATGACTCTAACTGTCTCTCTTGAGAATACGTAGGCATAGAGTGTGACGCTCTATCGAGTCAGTTTCTTTCCGTTTAGATTTAGCAGCCGTAGATAGATTGTTTTGCATCCAGTAGACGAATCAGTAAGCGTGGATCCCGTCGAGTACGACGGACATGAGGGGTGCTAATACCTTCCCCTTGCGTAACCGACTCCCAAATCCAGAATTTGGTTGCGATGACCATTCCTTTCCCGTCTTTACGGTAGGTTTACTTTGAGCGTTTCCTTTCCCTCCGTTGGGATAAATAACGCACGGTGGCGACTCTTCTGTTCAGCCGGCGCCGATTTTCGCAGTAGCGACAGGCTGCAACGAAAATAAATGCAATGAGCATAAGCCAAGTATAAAACTTAAATAAAGAAAAATGGATAGAAAAAGGTGGTGTCGAAGAACCTCTCATTCCACACCTTCATATATTGGAGACTCCACGTGAACGTGTTCTATTCCAATATGAAGGTGGACTTTGAAATTGTCAAGAGTGTACTTAGTCGGAACCACTCGTTTAACATGCTTTTGGGATTCTTGTCGAAGAATTCTTATAAAACCCCACAGACGAACCAATATGGGAATGGAGGGCTAAAATCCACATCAAAATCAGCAGATGGCAGTCGAGGGAATTTTGGAGGATAGAGATTAAAAACTAACTCTTAACGTTGATTAGGTAAAACGTACGAAGGAAGTTTTATGTCCTCTAATTTCTTTGTAAATTTTTCTTTTAAAGTCACTGCTGCTTCGCTAATGGTTCGACTAAGATCATTTGGCCTGTTGGCAGTTTCAAAGTATTTCTGGAATGCTTGGATTTCATTGATGTGTGTTGAAGTACCTTTCTTCAATTTTTTCTACACAAGGGCAAAAGCTCTAGTTAGTTGGAGATTGAAGGCATCTATATCAAAGAATTATGTAGTGTAATACTCTCTCCACCAATCTTCGAACTCTCTGGTGCAGAGAAGTATGGTTTGAAGGCCACAAGATTGAACTTTATGAGGTCAGAAAACTTGTCTAACAGCTTAGCGCATTTCTCCTCATTGTGCCACATGTTATAAGGAATCAGTGAGCCCGTTTTAGGAAAAAGAGGTTTGGGTTTGATTTGAATAAGACCAAACTATCGAGAGACGAGATTTGGGTGGTAACTGACAAGGGAAATTCAAAGGTTTGAAGGGTTGAGCCTTGAAGCCAGCAATCTTGGCGTAAGGAAAGATTCCCAAATGTCAAGAGATTCAGCTTCCTATTCCTTTGACTTAGGATGAAACTTCCTCGTGAACCATTCGGGGCCTACTTTTCTATTGGCAAAAGGGGCCATGTTGGGAGAAAAATTATAACGCTTCACAAACATCATCACGTAGTTGGTGAAGGTGTACTGAAGATCCAGTCCTTTGTCACTAGGAGTCAAAAGGGAAAGCATCGTCCCTTTGACCTTTCTATTCTTCACCTCGACGGATGCTTCATTAATAAGATTTCAAGCAGGAAGGGATGCTTCGAAAGTGGCATTCAACCATAGTTGCAGCATCCAGAAAGGACAAAGCTTCCTCTTGTCTTGATTGTCTTCAATGTTGTGACGCCTTCGCCAAGGGATTCGTATAGGTTGGCCAGAATTATTTTGCTGAGACAAATGTTATGTTCAACATGTTGTTGGTTGGCCATGGTCAGGTACCTCGTCACCACTTTAAGGGACCTTGAGCAGAAAACACAGCGTGAAAGCCAAAAGGATAGGAAGGCAACATGTTCTTGGTCAAAGACTTCTTTAGTTTCTTTTTCATGGTAGTAGGCTGTGTAGGTGGTGAAAGCTGCTTTATTGGTGTCGAAACCTATTGATTCATCATCTAAAAGGGTGGGATCATAATTCACTCTAATAGGTTTTAGGCCTGAAATGGCAACGACGTCGAACAAAGTTGGGGTAACCATCCCGCAAGGAAGTTGGAAATTATTGTGGGTGTTGTCCCAAAAATAGAGGGAAGCAATAAGCATAGATGGGCAGTAACTTGGCCCTAACTTTGACAGCTGAATTAGGTCGAAGATGACCATGTTCTTCCAAACCTAGGATTTCACTTTCTCAATTTTTTCTAACCAAGATAAGTAATCAGAAGGGTCTTTTGATAAAAGACATGACCTAGAAACCTTAAAACTAGTGTTCATAAACTCTAAGTTGATTGGGTCCCTAGAAGCTATGGTCGAAGGAAAACCTTGACCATCTACTTGCGTTTTCTCATCAATTTTGATCTCCCCATCAGTCCTAGGTTTTAAACTGTTGGCTATGGGTTTGTAACGAGGGTAAGCGGGGGAAAATTCTCTAATCTTAGCAGGGTCAACAGTGAGATCAGGTAGAGGACCTAACATAGCATGGGTCTTACCAGAAACAAGAAGGGGAATTAATATTTGTGATTGATAAATTACGCGTTTCTCTTCTTCATTTGGAGGTTGAAGGATGTATTGTTGATTTCCAACCACATTTGGACCCAACGTTCTGTGAGTTGGAGCGAGTTCTTTATATTTTTTTGGAGTCTTTAACATTCTTATTGGTTTCCTTGGATATTTTTGAAGTGGAATCCATTGTTGTAGTAAGTTGCAGAAAAAGATTTAAAAGAGATGAAGTTTGAAGAAATACGATTGAGAGGTCAAAGATTGAAAAGAGGAAAATGGTGCTTTTTCACTATTTTAAAGATGAATGAAGTGGAACGGTTATTGTACACGATCACTGTGCAACATTAATGGTGAGAAGAATCATGGGACGTGTGTCATGTGAGGGTTGTGTGATGAGATGGTGGTAGTTAAAAGTCCGATCCATGATCTCCTAGGGACTAGACGTGTGATGATTGAAAAGAATTCACACATGGGTTTGAGGAGATGTTTGGGGAAATTCGTCAAGATGACAATGACGTCATAGCAGCTCAAAGGTTCCTGGCGTCGAATATGAAAAACTTCAAAAAAATGCCCTTTTCTCCACTTGGTCGCAAATGACATTTTTTGGGGGTGGATTTGTTGGTTGGGAATTTCAACGCCATGTGCCCATTTGAGAAACCAAGTGAAAATTAAAGTTTCTTAAATTTGGTGGACTTCGAGAAAGGTTAATGTGAAATTCTGTCAAAGTGGTTCTCATAAGGAGACGTGCTTGGAAAAAAACTTAGAAATATTTTCTAAGTATAGAAGGTCACTTCGACGAAGGGATGATTTAGGGCTTTCCTTCGACAGAAGTTTGAATTTCAAAATATAGATAGATAATTGTCTTTTGTCCTTATCTGTTTCTTAGGCGAGACGCATGGAGTACTATGGCAAAACAAAGGCATGCAGGGAGAAACGTGTCAACTTTTGGAGAAATGCTTGTTGGAGGCAGTTATTTCAACGTATTATAAATAGAAATCTTAATATTAGGATTTTCGTGTGTTCAGTTGTTGTACTATACTCAAAATTTACTCAAAGTATCCAAGTTAACGTGAGAAAAGAGTTACTGTTGAGAAATGTAGGTTGAAACACCATATCTTGTTCAATAAGAATTTACTTTCTTTTATCAATTGATTTTTACTATATTTCTTTTACTTTGAAGTTATTTTCTTCACTGCATTTCTTTTATAAACTTTTGCAAAGTTTAATCTTTTCAACAAACAATCAAAACAATCTTTTACACTAGTGAATGTCGTCGAAGTGTTCATCACTTTTCAAGAAATACATTAATACAATAGCTATTTCCTCATGATTCACTAGTTGATCCTGCAAGAAAACCAAAATTTTGGAAGATCATCGGTTGCTTACCAATTTTCACAATAAACACCCAGGCCCCCAAGTTCATTAGCCAAAACACACAACCAACCGGCCAGGCCCCATGGCCTTGTTACGTTTTGCCCCAGAAAAATAATATATTAAGTTTCCATTTGAAAAAAATAAAAACGTGTGCACTTCATCTTCAACCTCAAGAACAACCAGATTTTCAAATTTGTGATTTTCTTGTTTCTGAACCAAACATGGAAAGTAAATATAGCATCTCACTCAGAATTTAACAAGGAGTTTAAATATGAATTCACATTTTATTTAATTTTTCTCTATCTCAAGAATTTCAACATGAACTAGATAAACCCTAATTCCTAAAACAAAAATTAAATGCCTTATATGTACAATCAATGGACACAAACATAGGGTTTTTATCCTCACATCATGACAAACAAAATGGTAACTTATATGAATGTAAATGATGCTTGGATCATGGAGTTTGAAAAGTTGAGAAGCTTACCTATTGGATAATTTCCAATGCACCTACAAAGTTGTTCCATATGCAAGATAATGGTTGCTTTAGCTCCAATGAACCTCCAGAAAGGTGTTTGAATGATCAGTTTGCCTTAGATTACTTCCAATCCTTCTACTTGAATCCACTTGCAAATGGTCAAAAGTGAAAATGATTGTGGTGATGGAGGTGTTACAGGTTATATTTGATGATTTGGAAAGCTTCTATGATGTGTATGTGATGTGTTTAAAGGGTTGAACTGAATGGAAATGGCAAGGATTGAGAGTTTTGGCTCTTTGGCCAACAATGGTAACCAAAGAGAGTTGACTTTTAGTTTTAGGTGGTTTGAGATATTTTAATGAGTTTGAGCAGTTTGTGAGAGGTGTTTATGATGTGTTTGAGTGAAGAGTTTGGAAGTTTATGGATTGTAACAGGTTTTTGAGGTTTTTGGCTTTTTGGTGAAAAATGAAGAATAAATGCTTCAATGTGTGATGCTTTGCAATGCTGAGGTTTTATATGCTCTTGCTTGGTGTCTTTGCATCTGATATGAGGCTTTATTTATATGAGAAATGATCTGCAGAGGATCAATGGATCATAGATTTGTTTGGTGGTTCATGATCAAAACCAAAAAGTTGGACAAACAAGTACAAAAGGTGCTTTTGCTTTCCTAGCCCTCTAAGTTGACATTGCTCCCCAAGTTTCCATGAGATGCTCAAGTGGTACAACTTAGTTCTGGTTCAGATCATGCTTTCCTTGAATCATGGAAAGTGGTTGGAGGCAAAAGGTGTTTTTTGTCCAATGTCCAAAAGTAATTCAAGTTGGCATGTTGGAAGAGGCTTTTCTATGGTGTAACAAGATCAATTATGGTAGGATTTGGAACCATTAGAAAGATTTCATGACAATGAACAAGTTACAATTTGGCCACTTGCTCTGAAAAGGCTTGGAAGGTGGGCAAAGAGTGTCCTAAACTCGTGTAAAAATCTAACCCATGTCTTGATGAAAAATCTATCTTGGTTCAAACAGCTCTCTCATGACCACTTTGCAGATTCATAACTTCATGCTCAAGCAAGATAAATTCATACTCTTGGTATCATTAGAAATAAGACATCACATAATACAACTTTAATGTTGATCACTTGGAAATAATCAAACTGGATCATTAAGAAAACTTGCCATCAAAATTGGATTTTTCATTGTTTTATATCTAGAAAAGAAATCTAAGTAATGGCATCTTCACATCTTAGAAATCTCAACTTTGATCAATAAGAACTTTCAATTGGTAAATGCTTTTGGGCCTATTCTTTCACCAATTTGAATTTTGTGATACCTTCTTTAAAAGGAGTCCTCAAGTGTTTCCATTGGATGCTTGAGGAAAAAGTTATGGTCTTGGAATATAGTCACTTATTCACAAATTTCCATAACTTAGAAAAATTCTCAAAACCCTAATTATTCAATCTTGATCTTTGAATGATTTCTTTGATTAATCACAATTCAATCAAATGGTCCTTCACATCTTCATGATCCTTGACTTATGGAGTCCATGTTTGACCAAAAATCTCAAAAATCAAACTTTGACCTTGATGAATAGTTGACTTTTCTCAATTGAAGTAGAATTCTTCAATTGTCAATGAATCAAGCTTCTTGAGTCAATCCAAATATATGAATGGACTAAGATAATTTACTTAAGGCCTTTAAGCCATATCTTGAAGTGTGAGATCATGTCTTGCTCAAAAATTCAAATCGAGGTTGATCTAGGTCAAAACCCTATTTTGGTGCATTTGATTGTTTATGGAATAGGACCTTTGATCATGTTAAAATTTTGAGGATCACATAGGTTCTTGATTGGTCAACTTCTTGAACTCTTGGGGCCAAAACCCTAACTTGCAGTCAAATTAAATCAAAGCACATACTATTTGGTTTCAAAAGGGTTAGTGATGCATAAAAGACACACATACGAGATGATTGATGTTATGCAAAAATCATGCAAATGAGGTGGAATCTTAGGATTAAAAATTAGGGTATAACACTACTTCTGAAATATTCACACATCACTACAATTTAAATAAATCATCTAAACTACTTGATCATCCTAATTGATTTTTTGGCATGCAAACTAACAAACTTAAATTTTAAAATTTCCAGAACATTTTATATTTTACAAAATTCAAATTTCTTAGAATAGAAATAGAATATAAATAAGTCCCACAAATTTGTTTGACATATTTCTTGCACCCCAAAATTTGCCCTATTGTTCTTAATCCTTAACTGATTTACGCTTCTCATTCATATGCATTTTCCACTAGGTCATGGAAATCATAATCATGCATTTCATTGGACTACTAAGACATGGGATTAAAGGTTTCCTTTGATTGGGGTTTCCCATATTTAGAGGTGATTTCATTTGGTTATAACACTCAAGTTTGAAGCAAGTTTTGGACTTTCTTCATCATGGGCATTGCTATCAAAGAACAATGCCATCTTCCCTGAGTTTTCTCAATGGTATCAGGTGTTTATACTTTCATCGGTGGCCTAACTAGAAATATTTTGGATTAGGGTTTTGGTTCTCATCAACTTCCTAATTCATTGCTTCATCAGTATGCGCTCAAGGCAAGAAGATTAGGGTTTCTCACCCTTTGGTGTTTGAGATGGGCAAGTGTCATTCAATTGAGGTGTATTTGAGGTTATAAGGTCAATTCTGTGTGTGTGCGCAATAATGTTTCAGTTTAGTTGGGTGTGACCTGATCTTGGTCAAGAAAGAGGAGATTGTTTCATTCTCAAGTTAGATTTGGAATTGATCATTGCCTTATATATAAAGATAATCAAGCTAAGGTTTTTGTGTCAAGTTTAAGTCATCTGGTGAAATCAAGTTGCAAAGCCATTAAAGGTCAAGGCAGTTGATATGTTTCAAGTTATTTACAAGACCTAATTATGTGGTTGATGTTCTTGTCATGGATTCAAAAGAGAAGTCAAATTTTTTATTCATTTCAAGATAGATCCGTTGTTGTGATGTCATTCCTCAAAAATCGATCCAGGTTTCAAATATTTCAAATTGGATCTTTATGAAGAATTCAACTTAGTTTCAAGGGTGATTTTTGGTGTCAATTTAGGCACAACATTATTCAAAGGAAAGGTTCAAATGAACTCATTTTTGGATTCAAAGATTTTGATCTATTCAAAAGCCCAAGATCAATTTATGTTTGATTCATAACTTTATCCAGAGATGATGGAATTTGGTTGGATGTTGTTTTTTGATTCAATTCGAACTGGATTAGATGTTATTGGTTCAAGTGGTATGCTGCAAACATGTTTTAAGTAAGTGAAGTGTGAAAATAGAAAATTGTAATCAAAGGTCCATGTTACAAATTACGGTGGGAAGTCTAAGTCAGGTTAGTGTTTTCATGTTTCCATGATTATGCCAACATATACTTTTTGCATGTCATAGGAGTGAAAGCTTAAAATGGCAATGTTTGGGATCATAACAAGATAGGTTTGGTTTACAAGAATTTATGTCTTGGATTATGAAAGAGATTAAAATGTTTGGCACAAGAATAGGTCATGGCTCAGAAATAGTGGCAAGGTGTAAATCAAGTCGACAAGATCACTTTGGCATGTGATAACTTCAGGGATAGTGACTCAAATGAGAAGATCTCGAGCTCTTTGGAAAGAGGGCAAGTAATTGAACAACCTTCATGTTTTAAACTTTTTTATTTAACGCTTGGATCATAATGAAAATTGGACATGAAAATTGATCCAACAAGTTGATCTAGGCAAACCTGCACATGACCTGGTCATGACTTAGGCAAGTTTTGTCAAGGGTTGATGCCTATGTTTGTGATTTCATATCTTGAATTTTAAGAATCCAATGGAGGAGTTCTTTATATGCTTAGAAATCTAAGATGGAGGAGAACAAATTTGATGTTTTACACTTTTGGATTTGAAGCTTGGGACTATCATAAAGATAGCTTGCAAGTTGAGCAAAAACATGAATTTGAAGTGCCTTGGCAACTAAGATAATTTGCCTAACTTGTGTCCAAAATCACCAAACTCTGGGATTCCATAACTTTTCACTCCTTGATCCAAATGGGACTTATTTATATGCTTAGAAAGCTTAGGTCAAGGGTAACAACTTTCATGTTTGATTAATCTTGATTTGAGGTCAAGAAACCCATGAGGCCTTTTTAAGTTCTTGCAAAAATGATGCCCTAGGTTTTACCCTACTTTGGCCTCCACTTGAAAACATCATAACTTGAGTTCTAAACATTATCTTGATGAGTTCTTGGTATCAAAATAAAGCTAAAGAGATGATCTAAAACTTTCATTTTAATGACCAATACAAATTACACTTGGAACCATCTTGAATTTGGCCTTGAAAATCATTTCAAATGTTGACTTTTTAACTTAGAAAATTTTCATCAAGAAACCCGTATTCTCCATATCTATTGATTTTATTGTTCCAACTTGACTTTTGATGATCCAACCATATGATATCATAGATTAAAGCTTTTAAAACTTATGGTTGGCCATAACAACCAAGACTTGACTTTTGTGATGCGTTAGTTGACTTTTGAATCAGATGAAATCAATGCCTCTCCTATCCACTTAAGAAACTCTTGACTTGGATTTCCTTGGACCAAATGACCTTTATGAACCCATGAAATATGTGGGGACTTGTTTAGTTGATCCCTTATCCAAATCTTGATTAATCAAAGCTTTCTCTTCTTCTCCATTAAACCCTAATGTAATACCCCAAATTTTGACCCTTAGATTGGGCGTTTCATTTCACATTCCATTTCACTTTTGTATTGCATTTAACTAATCACTAACAGGTTTGTGTAGCCTGTTTGATTTTCCAGGAAAAATCCCATTGTGCGCAATTCAAGCAGTGAAGGGCAAAATGATCATTAATGTGCAGCCTGCTAGCGATTTATGAAGCTGAGTTGTCATCAGAAATTCCTCAAGTGATTAGGGTTTCTCTAACCGAGTTCCGGGATTTATTTGAGGATGAATTGAGTTTTACGTCAATTAGGTCGCCAGTGGATTTCAGAGACGTTGTTTAATCCTATGGGGCTGATGGTGTTGAAATCTACCTGCCAGTCAATCTTAAAGGAAAACGGTGGAAATTTTGGCTCGCGTTTGGATTTATTATATCTGTTTAGTCTTGATTTGCATCCGAGTTGGTTCATGGCATCGAATTTAGCCGTTGGAGATGTGAGTTGAATTTTTCAATGCGGAGGATAGTTTGGTTTCGTTGTTAATTGGATTTATCTGTTTTATTCGTTCAAGGTCGTATTTACCGTTTCTATTATCAGGCACGAATTAATTTGGAACAGGATTTGTCTGAAACTCAGTTACGTCAGGTTTAAATCAGGAAATATGATTGGTTATCGAATTCGGATTTGGAATGGAAAAGTGTGCGAATAATTTTCATGGGTCTATTTGGACGAATTTATTTGGTGAATTTAATCATGTTGGTTAAATTTAATCAGTTGAGGCTAATCGGTTAAGTTTTAATCGTTTGAGTTCATTTGGAGGCACTTAGTCATTTGAATTTAGTCGGATAAATTTTAATTAACATAATTTTTTTGTCTAAGTTTAATCAGATAAGATAATCGGATTAATTTTAAGTGGAAGAATTTGAGTGAAAAAATAGAAGGAGTTGAATTTATTTATTAAATTCTATTTTCTTACTTACAAAGGAAGTTACAAAATTATCATAAAAGAAATTAAATTACATTTTAATTTAAATTTCCTAATATTTCTTCTAAAAGTCAGTTCCGATTTCTTGGAGACGCCGATTATTTTTCTTCGAACCTGCAAAGTCAACAACAAAATAGACAATTTTTAACGGTTAGAAAAGGGACTCCGACACCCTAAGAAAATTCTCATCATCGGGTGTGTCGGGAGGGCAACGATGAAGTCGAAGCCAACTCCCGACTTATTCTTGACCTCGGGCTAAAACCGGTAATATCTGTTCAGATAAACCAAGAGAGAGAGGAAAAGTGTTTTTGTTGAAGTGCTTTTGGAAAAAAAAGTTGGTTTGCAAAAAAAGTGATTATCAGAAGAGTGCTTTTGAAAAAAGCACTTATTCAAAAATTGATTCTTTAGCCAAACAGAGCCCAAACACATTTTTCCCCAAAAACCACAAAGCCAACGAATCATACAAGGTCATCAGCGAGAATATCGCAACAACCAATTTCCTGAAAATCTCCAATGAACCAACAATCAACAATCTTAGTCAAGGCCACGTGAAACCATGAATATCGCAGCAAGGAAAAACTGCAAACCAAGTCAAACAGGTTCCAACAACATGCGCACAAAGCCCCTAAAAAGCGATAGATAACAGGTTCAGCTGCAAACCAAAATAAGTCAAAAATTCGGGAAACCGTCAAACCGTAAAAATGCCAGATTCTCAGCCAACAAAATCGTGGAACGAAACCAATCCGCAACAAAAGCATGACCTAAATTAATAAGATTCCACAAAAACTGGCGAATCAAACGCCAAATATCGTGTTGGATCCGGCCCAGAAGAATGATAATATAAAAAACTTCATACCGCCATCGTTCAGGAAGGGGTTCAGAAGGAGAAAAAGGGGTTCAGAAGCAAGTGCTTCATCATCACCATCAAAACAAAAAGAACAGGGGAGGCCGGAATTTCGAAGAACCCATAAACGCGAAACAACAACCGCGAACCACCGAGGAAACATCCCCGTTGGAACTCGTCCAAGGCAACACCGCCATCGGAGCTGCGGTGTGATCTCAGAAAGACGAAACTTTTCGTCGTCACCATCATCGTCGCCTCTCAAAGGAAGTCCTCCCAAGCCTGGAAGAGGGGTCCAGAAGGAGCTTTTGGCAAACCAAAAACTCAACCTCTAAGCCACTATTACTCGCGAGCTTCTTCTTTAGGTAAGAGGAAATGACCGTTTTTATTGGTTTTCTGTTTTTTTTAGGGAAAAGTGACATCAAAGAAGAAGAAAACGCGCCATGCAAGCAAGACGGAAGAGGAAAAGCTACGAAAGCAACAATGGTGAAATGGGTAGGCACCGCCGCTACGAAGAAGAAGAAGAGGGGTTTCAAGAAAATCCCTAAAAGTCTCACTCAGCAAATCTCGCCCCCTCCCTTTCTTATTGTTTGTTTTTTGTTTTTTTATTATTTTGTTTAAGAATTAAATGGAAAACATTTTGTGTAATAATTACAATTAAAAACTTTTTGAAAAACAAACTTTTTCTAACTTATAATTAAACACCTTGTTTTTTTTAATAATTTAACTCTCGCATTAACACTCTTTTTATTTTTTTAAAAAAAAATTTAAACCACTTCTCTTTTTAATTAAACATTCACTCTTCCGAATTAAATCAAAATTAAACCCCTTCTCTTTTATTAAATCATCCCTTTTAAATTAAACCATTTTTCTAATCAAACTTTTTCTATTAAACCATTTTTTCTAATTAAAATTTTTTCTAATTAAAAATTTTTTTCAATTAATCCTGAAATTTCCTTAAAACTAATCTCTAACATAAAAATGCTAAAATAAAAAATGATTAATGTTCCCGCTAATTTGTCATCTGACGTTTCTCTCTTTTGTTTGGACGTAGTTGCTAGTTCTTGTTTGGTCGTATCTTTGTTTTTCAATTGTAATTACGCGAGTACATCGTCGCTTGTTATTCTGTCATTTGTTTGCTTTTTAATGGTTGTAATTTACGCGAGTAATCGTCGCATTGCAATTTTTTTATTGCTTTCATATGTTCTTCTATATTTTAACTGCCATGTAATAATTCGTCATTCGCATTATTTACCGTCAATTCCCTCTGAAGGATTAGGTCTAGCAATTTGACCGCCGAGTCAATAGTCCTCTCCTTTGACACATTCAAAACCCTAATTGCCTAGGTGTCCCGCCGTGGACGAAAATACCCTTTACCCTAGCACTAGGTCAAGGAGTCTCTGTACTCCATTTTAGGGTTTCCCGTCGTGGAATACCTAGTTAATCCTAATTTCAACTATTTCAACTTAGAAATAGGAGTCGTCGTACACCACGTGAGCGTTTTCCTTAAGAAACGCTTATTCCCCATTGAAACCTTGACCACAGTCAAGAAGTTTCTAACCTCCCTTTCAAGGGGAACTACGGTTACTTTGATTCCATTCCCTACCCAGGATACGTAGGCACAAGATGCGAATCTTGCCGAGTAAACTTAGGACTAACCCTTAGGTCTTTCCGTCACTCTTAACCCTTACCTCAGTATATATCTTCAAGCAAATAATTAAAGCAAATAGTAAACTTTAAACAAAAGGTTCCTGTAGAGTACTACAGAAGTTTAGGGTGCTAGTACCTTCCCTAAGCTTAACCAACCTCTTACCTAGGTCTCTCCCCGCATTGTTTACGATGCAAAAATTAGGTTTTCCTTCTTTTGACCTTTTCCTTCGGATAAACCAAAGCCGGCTGTGAATCAAAGATTTGCGATTCAAACTAATTAATAGTTTGATATCCTATTCTCACCGCATCAGAAAATGGCTACTTCACTGGGGATGCCATAATTTTTAAGGGTTACCCCTACTTTGTTTACTGTATGCTATTTACTTTATTATTTGTTTGCTTGTATATAATATATTTATTGTACCTTACTTGGGGTATCTATTTTGTTGTAAGATAAGTCATACACCCGGACTTGAGTGAACTTGTTATAGGAGGTGATATATTCGACGAGGCTTATAGGGAGTTGAATCCCGACCAAGCTGACTTGAGAATCACCGCTCAGTTGAGGCCCTTTTGAAAGGTAGTTCTGTTGAACGAGTAATCGTGAAAACACTTACTATCTTCGATTGGAGCCTGTGATACTAGGGACCGTAGGTACCTTAACACCACCTTGGCCTTATCTAGGACGTAGTGCAGGGACTATGAGGGAGTACTCCCAAAATAGTTTCTACGCGATACTATACACAAAAGAGGTTCTCTTAAGAATATTATTAACCGCTGAGTCAATTGGGAAATTAATAATATCTGAAAGATAGACTGATGACTTTGGGAACTTGTTTAGAACCCTTGTTCTGCAGGTACAACTAACCTATAGTATATACCTTATGGGGATGGGTAGACCTTAACTACATTCATGTCCTTTAACCTAAGACTTGTGTATATTCGTGCATTGCATTCATTTAGCATCACATTGCATTACATTTCATGGAATTCAAACTTTATTTATGAATATTGAAGGATACCATGGATTACAATAAGAGAAATACTTTGAAATATTATTTTAAGAATCTTAAGTTGAATGACCTAAGGAAGTTAGGAGCTTTAGTACAAGATCAAGAAGGATTCAAAAACAAATATGGAAGGTTGTTATCTCTGTTAGGGCTTCAAGTGGACGACAAACTTCTTTCCGTTTCGTTACAGTTCTAGGATCCAGATTATCTTTGCTTTACATTCCCAGATTATTAGCTCTTGCCTACCCTAGAAGAGTACCCTCACTTGGAAGAATCTCCTTTCTATTTCTTTGGGAAAGACTCTAAGGAGAAAGACCTTGTTAGAGCCATATGTTCGAAGTTATTCGACATCAAGGGCAATATGATCACCAATAGTTGTGGAGACTTTTCCAACGTACCCTTGCTTGGTTTTAATGGAGGATTTATTTTCCTCTAACTCTTAATTTATCTTTTGAAGACAGGCTCATCCTCGAAAAGGCCCAGCTAGAAGAGCAAATCAAGGAGCAGAATACGAAGCTTCCTTAGGGTCTTATTAGATTTTATTTAACTACTTTTGTTAAGACTTTCTTTAAAGAGTATTTGTTTGTAATCCATTTTCAAAAAATAATAAATAAAGTTTCTTCAGTATTCCAAAATATTCGTAATATTTGAATTCCATGAAGTCTTTCATCTGCATTTTGCATCTTAGCATCATACTTTTGCATTGCATGTGTCTCCCGATTTCTCATTCTCGGTTCTCTCGCCTTCCAGTTTCGTCACCCTGGGTCCTCCGCATCAGTACAACACTAGAGCCCAAGCTTGAAAAAGGATGGAAAAGCATATTCAAGAGATCGACCATGTCAGCCATGAACTCGAAGATCTTCGAGGAAGTGTGTGGCAGATTATGGAGATGCTACAAGCTCTTAATGCAAAAATGGATAGTCAGCCTATTGTTGTCTCTGAGACTACCAATGTTGTTTCAGATCCTTAACCAGCTATCACTGTTGCAAATGTACCTCCTTAGGGTACTCAATTTAGTTTGGGGCATCCTACTATTGCTCAACCAGTTCAGCAAGACCGTCCTCTAGAGTGCAAAACTCCAATCTTCGACCGTCATGAAAGTGCTACACGTCAGAGGAGTCCCTCGAGTAGGTATAAACATAAAATGACTACTCACAAACCTTGGCAAAGTCCGCCTAACCATGTTCAGGGTTATCTGGTTCAGTATGCTCAACAACCCTATGTAGCTACTCGTTTCAATCAGCAGTGCCCTACATCCGGTATATCAACAACCTCTTGTTTATCAATCTGCACAAGCCCCTGTCAACGAGTGCCCAACACTCCCGAGGGCCAACCATCAAAGGAGCAAGCACCTCGTCGGAACGGTCCAAATAGGAGACAGTACAAGTCTTGTCCTCCGATTCTGATGAATTTTACTGAGTTGTATCCTTTCTTAGTGCAACGAGGTCTGGTTGTTACCCGAGCTTTGGTCCACCTCCCAATCCTTTGCCTGCCAACCACAATGCCTCCGCTCATTGTTTATTTCACGAGGGTGCGCCCGACCATAATTTGGAAGATTGTTATGCTCTCAAATACATTATCAGAGATTTGTTAGAAGAGAAGATTTTGTCTTTCAATAATCCTCAGCCGAAGATCAAGACCTCACTCCGAGTTTTCCATTTTCCAAGATCAAGCTCTGCAAAGTCAGTGTTGAGCCTATCTAAGCCAGTTACTTCTACAGTGAATCAGCCGAAGCCGGTATTTCTTCAGATGCCTAGTCCACTGCATTTCAGTAATCCTCAACATGACGTGACCATGATCAACCAAGAATCTAGGAAAGTTATTTTGAGGGAAGATTTGAAGACTGATAATGAAGCAGTGACAGATATAGTTGAAGCAAGCAAGATGACTCGCGGTGATCAGACTCCCCATTTTATTGAGGGTCCACCAGAGGAAACCACTACTACTGTGCCGACCTTGAGTACAAATACTTCATAAACACATTTTGAAGGACTTGTCCGATAGTTCACTTTGTTTTCTTATATGTGCTTTATTTCTTTAGTTGTAAAAGCATAATTAGCATGTACGAACTTGTTTATTTTGGAATAATTAATGCATAATGTTTGTCTTGAGTAAATCCATTCGTTTCACTCACAAAAATATTTTTTCATAAACTTATAATGCCAACTTTACCCGATCTCTTGCTTTGATAGAGAATTGGAGGGAGGATGATGAACCAAAAACGTCAAATCTCTGGTGCTTTCGGTTGGAACCTGCTGATGATGTAAGGCATTATTTCAAATCCCAAACAATGGAGATATAAGGACGACAATCCCTCTTTACCCCCTTTTGAGCCTTGAAGTAGGAGTTTTCTTCTTTTCCAAATTAAAACCCTCATTTTAACCTGGGGCGGGGTATTTTTTCAGTTAAACTGATCGAGCGCTTAGACTTTCAAAAAGGAGGAGCGAACCTTCGAGAATCTATCCTTAGTATATTAGGAGGCTAGAAGCCAAAAATGCAATGACTATCCCTCTACTACCTAAAGAGTGGGGCAGTCACAAGCCTTTCAAAAGAGTCACACGACTCGTTCACAAAAATATATAGCCCGCTAAGTCAAAACCTATGAAGGAGACTTAGGCAAAACTGGGGCATCCCGCTGGACTCCAAAGTCAAATCCAAAAGACGTCGTCCAGGAAAAAGTTAGGGAATAAAAGCAAAAAAAACAAGGGATTACCATAAATAATCCCCAATAAAGAACAAAGTCGTGTGATCAATCACCAAAACAGGCGAGTGATTGCCATTGTCCAAAGCCTTAATGAGTTCTCGACCATATCAAATCTGATTGAGATATGAGTGCTCGTGTCTAGTTAGCTGAATATAGGATGGGAGAACATCACGAAGAATGGGTGGGTACAAATAACTTTGATCCTTTATCCTTTGTTTCTTAAACCGTGAACCAAGCCACGATACAACCTTTAAAAGACCTAATTGAAGTAGATTTCTCTTGAAAGCATACTCAACGAGATAATGTTTCCTGACTCCTACGAGCTATGCTCAATTTAACGTTGGCATTACAAATTAAAATTCATATCCTAACTAGTGATTTCGGTCACGAGTTATTGCGATATCTTTTTTAAAACAAAAATAAAAACTTCAAGACAAATATGTGTGTTGCATTGACAGTTTCAGAATAGGCATTTCATGCGTGTTGATTTTGTTTGATATCTTAGAAACTCACATACAAGCATAATTAATGGAGCTTGAAGATCCTACTAAACAGGGGCAGGCGGGTTACGAATCGCTTACCAATGTGAGCCTGATATTCTTAAGAGCTATTGTCGCTACTGCAAAAATCGAGGCCGGCAATGATAGAAGAGTCGCCACCGCGCATTATCTATACCAAGAGAGGGAAAGGAAACGCTCAGAGAAAACCTAACGAAAAGAGGGATAAGATTAGTCATTGCAACCAAATCTCGGGTTCGGGAGTCAGTTACGCAAGGGGAAGGTATTAGCACCCCTCACGTCTGTCGTACTCGACGGGATCCACGCTTGTTGTCTATCTAAAAGGGGGATTGAAACTATCTAACTACAGGCTTAAGGACAAAATAAAAAGAAGTGACTCGGCAAAGCAACGACGCTTTGTGCCTACGTATCTCATCTGAGATGAGAAGTCAAAGTCAACGTAGTTCGGCTAACTACGGGAGAAAGGGGGAAGGTTGCTCGCCAAGACATCGTGTCTTGTGCCTACGTACTTTCATCTGGTATGAAAGATCAAAGCAAACGTAGTTCGGCCTAACAGGGGAACACATGTTTGTTCAACTGTTTTTTAGGCCCGAGTAGGGTTAACAGGTAGTTCTAGCAGTTGGTGTATGCAGCTCGACCGTTGGAGACTTAGGTGTTACAGTTTGCGGTAGAACTAAAAGTTAACAACACTCTTGTTATGAAAATGAATTTTCTGATTAAGATCCCGAAGGATGAAAAAGGTTTGAAGTATTTTTGTGTTTTTTAGAGAAGAAGTGTTTTGAATTGGAGTGTTTGTAATACATGTTGTACCAAAGTCTAGAACCTAGGATCGAATGCGTCGCATATCACCCTAAGGACGTATACTAAACACTCTAGGCAATTGAGAGGTGGCCCATCAATTACCATTTCCCAAGTATAAGGCTCATGGCACAACATCCATTATCTTTATTAAGTGTTTTATGATTGTTTTGAGATGAGAAGAGAAAGGACACTAAAAGGGGGACTAAATCCAAACCTAAAGTTGTCATGCAATGGTGATTCTAAGATTGAGATAAGGGAAATGCTAACTAATGTTATCATACATGGTTAAGATCCTAATGTATAACATAATCTCCCTTGAGGTATTAGAGGTCCTAAGGGGAAGGAGACAAATAAACAATACGGAAACAACATAAACATGCAGGGATACAAATATGGAATGCAAATGAAGGAGGAAATTGTGTGGGGTAAAGACCACCACAAGCTCATCTCAACATTAAACAACAATATGATAAATGCAAGATATAAAAGAGGACAAGAAAAACATCAATAGAGACACACAAAAGCAAGAAAAGTGGGATGAAATGGCCTAAACCAAACAACATCAACCACAATGCCACAAAGAAAAACAACATGAAAAAGAGAAAGGAAAAGAACCCTAACTCAAAGAAGTGTTAGAACAAGGGAAGAAAATAGCAAGGCATTTCCAAGTATCATTCAACCAAGGCATCACCATGATTTGTGCAAAAGATGCAACAAAAGTGTCCTCATGGTTCACCATTCAATCCATGTTTCAAATACCTCCAAAGGAGGGAACTTAGACAAACCTAAATGGTGTTCCAAAGTCCTTGGACAGAAAGGGGGTGAAATAAAAGTTAACAAAAGAAAAACCAAGTAACACATAAGGAAATGCAAGCAAATTCCCAAGGGAAGGCAAGCTTGTTTCACACTGAAACCCTAGTTGGCAACTCAAAAGTTACCAATCAAATGAACAAGCAAAACCAAATTTTATGACCTAAATGTGAGCAAGAACCATCCTTAACATGTTAACAACATGAATCAATAGGCATTGAGAGCTCAAAGGATCCAAAAATGTCATATCCAAATCAAACTAGGTCAAGATGTATGTATGAACCTTCCTTTAGGGTAACTTGACTTGCAAGTTACTCTAAAAATATGAAAATGATTCAAAAATAATCAAATAAAATACAAGAAGCTCATAAATGTGTTGGCAACCAGAGACCAAAAGATTGCAACTAAAATCACTTCACAACATCACCATAGAAATTGATACACATGGGTGCTCCATTGTGAAGGAGGATTGTTTAGGGTCAAATGAAATGCAACAAAAGTCAACTCAAAAGTCAACCAATCAGGGGTAAAATGGTCCTAAAAAATTCTTCAACTCATCATTGATATGAGGATTGAATTTCATTCATTGGATCAAAATGAAATGAGAGAAATAAAATCAAGAACATAACATGTCAAGATTTAAGTTACATAAAACACTTCTAAAGTTAAATCCCATTTTTAATTGAAAAATAAATCATAAAATAAAACAAAAATTTCTAAAAATAAGAGGACATCTCAAAGATTCTAAAACATATTTTTTTGGGATTTTATGATCTTTGGAAGTATTTTAAAATAATTAAAATCTCAACAGAAATAAAATAAAACAAAAAGAAAAAAGAAAATAAATAAACAAATGGGCTGGGGGTGCAGGCAGCAACCCAGGTGCGTTGAAAATCAAAAGGCCCACCAAAAGGGGGGTATCAATAGCAACCCAGCCCATCAGAAAAAAACAAAAATAAAATAAAACGTGAAGATCTAGTGGTACACGGTCAACCAAGGCATGTGGTGGAACTCAACCAGGCGCGTCTGATCCACTGGTAATCAGATCAAGTGGCTCACAAGATGCTAACTCATTTAATGAATATTCAACCTGGATTCCATGTGTTTTGGTCAACGTGTGTGTATGGTGCGTCTTAATCTGGGACGTTGAACTGAAATGTAATCAAATCATGTGGATGGAAACAACACACGTGGCCTGGCTGGGTTTTAAAAAATAGGAGGGAGAACCAGACGCCGGAACCACTGTTCTGGTCGTCTTCTCCGGCGAACCTTCATCACCTCCCCACGGCCAAAAACCCAGAACCTCCAAAACTTCATCAAATTGAGTAAAATAAAAGCCTAAAGTGATCTCTAGGTTACGTGGATCATGAATCCACTAGTCATTTTTATTGATCAGGCCTTATTAACACAAAACGAAAGAAAATAGAAAATGAGCAAAAATAAAAAAGTTCATAAACAGTCACGAAACCAACCCAAAATCCATCTATGCATCAAGAGGTTTGCAAATATATGAAAATGGCATGATATTAATGCTTGAACAGTGAGAAATTTTGAAAGAAAGAAACCTAGAAAATAAGCTTCCTCGGAGCTCAATGTGTGATCAAAGCTTGTAATAAACTACCCAGAATCGTTCAATGAAGTTCAAGAAATGTTTTGCAATGCTTGGTTTTGTTTGAAACTTAATGAAACTCAAAAAACGATTTTCACTTTTTCTTGTTTTTCTCTCAATCTGTTCTTGCTCTCTTGTTCACAAGAACTAGTTCTGAAGGCATGTGAATGATCCTGAGATTATATATGTTGGATTCAGATGAAGAATAGGCCAAATTCTGTCTCCTTTAAGCCCAATTGCATTTTCACTTTTTCACTTATGGTCATTTGAATAGTGCACGAATTTCACCTTGATTAGCTGTAAAAATGGCTTCCTTGGCTTGCATCTGAAGTTGGTGGATCAAAGGGCTGAAAATTACTCCTTGATTTCATCTTATGGTATGCTTTTGATGTGTAACTTATTCTTGAAGAAACCATGAAAATGGCCATCAAAATGCACTCAAATCCCAAATCCAAAGATGGCATTATGTTTCAAATGTCATTTGCACTCAAAATATGCATAAGGTTGTGTCGCAACTGCGAAAAACCACCGGCGGAAAAACAGAAGAGTCGCCACTTTCGTTATTTATCCCAAAGAGAGGGAAAGGAAACGATCGCAAAAACCTAAAGGAAAAGGGAAAGACAACGTCATCGCAACCAGGTCTGGATTCAGGAGTCGGTTACGCAAGGGGAAGGTATTAGCACCCCTCACATCCGTCGTACTCAACAGGATCCACGCATTGTTGTCTATCTAAAAGGGTGTGTTGATACTATCTAGCTAAAGGCTTAAGGACAAAGGAAAAAGAAAAGAGAAATGACTCGGCAGAGCATCACCGCTCTGTGCCTACGTACTCCCTCGTGCAATGGGAAAGTCAGAGTCAACGTAGTTCGCCTAACTACGGGTAAAGAATGGGGGAAAGGTTGCTCGCCGAGACATCATGTCTTATGCCTACGTACTTTCGTCTGGTATGAAAGATCAGAGTAAACATAGTTCGGGCTAAAAGGACCACAGGTTGGTTCAAAAGATTTTAGTCTGAGTAGGGTTAACAAATAGTTCTAGCAGTTGGTGTATGCAGCTCGACCATTGGAGACTTAGGCGTTACCGTTTGCGGTAGAACTAAGAGTTAATGACACTCTTTTTATGAAAATATTTTCCTTGATTAAAAACCCCAAAGGGTGAAAAAAGTTTGAAATGTTTTTGTGTGTTTTAGAGAAGAAGTGTTTTGAATTTGATTTGTAACTCATGTCGCACTAGAGACTATGACCTAAGAGCGAATGCGTCGTATATCACCCAAAGGGTGTACACTAAACACTCTAGGTCCTTGAGAGGAGGCCCCTCAATTACCATTTCTCAAGTAGCTTAAGGCTCGTAGCGTGCTACACTTGTCATTCTTTATTAAGTGTTTTATGAATGTTTGAAGATGAGAAGAGAAGAAGGAACACTAATGGGAGACTAATTGTAACAACCCAATTTTCATTAATTTATTAGTAAGGTTAATTAATTTAATTAATTGACTTATTTTAATTATTGGATTTATTTGGTAGATAATTGATGAGGGAAATAGAATGGGAAGAAAATAAGGAAGTATATAAGGAAAGTGGAAGAGGAAAGAAAAGATAGTAAGAAAAAGGAAATAGAAGAGAAAGAAATAGAGAAAGAGGAGAAAAAGAAGAGAAGAGGAAAATTGGAAGAATCATCAAGAATCAACTTCAAGTGCCGATTAATCGAGGTAAGGGTGAGAAACATTATTATTTGATCAATGTGTGTGATTATGTATGCTTGGGTTGATTTTTTGGATGTTTTTCTACAATTTCTATTTAGGGCAGAAGTTGGATTTATCGGTAGAATGGATAATTAATCGGATAGAATCGGTTGTAAGTGATGTAGAATAGTCGAGGTTTGTGATACTAAGGCTATTGGGACTGATTGGATGAGAATCAGTCGGTTTTGGAGAGGGATTGAATTTCTGAACAGTGGGGAAATTCTGATCGCAGACCTTCGCTAGTTGTTCGCTAGGCGAGCTGGTCGCGAGTGTTCGCTGGGTCCTTACCTAGCGAGCCTGCAGAGAACGAAAACAGAATGTTTTTGGTCTGTTTCGCTGGTAGAGAGTTTGGTAGCGAGCATGTTCGCTAGGGCCTCGCTGAGCGAACTGGTAGCGAAGC
>CAWUDS030006931.1:0-29669 GCA_963859935.3 Lathyrus sativus
TTCGTTAAGGTATTCCTATAATCATTAATATCAAAATGTCATAGATCCTAAGGTTTGTGTCCATGGGGAGACGCTTAAGCGCTCCCAGCGTGATGAGTGATCAGTGCATATTTATGTACTTTCTCCTATATTTTTACTTAGGCATTTCTTTACTTTATCTTGATTATTTTTATGTTTTATTTTGTTTTTATATTTTATTTTATTTTTGGCTTAATTTGATTTCCGCACTTATTTTTCAGCTTTAGCAGTCTTCACGGAAACGATCATAACTGGAGTTCCGGAAATCCGTTTGAGGCGTTCTAAAATTCGCCGGAAAGCTAAGAGAGAGAGCTACGACTTTCGTGTTGGAGTCGATGTCAGATTCGGAACCCAAATTTCCAGAATTCCGTTTGAAGTTACTACATTAGAATTTTATTTTAGTGTTGGGTCATGTATTGGGCCTGGGTTATGTTTTCGACCCAGTTGGGTTATGACCCGAATTTGCTTTCTTTTTAAAGGAAAAATACTCGTGTTACTGTTCACCTAGTTACATTTTCACGAAAAATACATTCGGAGCTTTGAGAGAACCATGGAGAGCTAATTCCTTAGAGTCATTCTGCTGTAATCGCGTTCCAACGCTTTGAGGTTTTTACTTTATCAATCTAATTCGTTTCTCTTTATACACTATTCTATGAATTGCTTTTTGCTTAATCTATTAGTTTATAGAATTGTTTTGATTAAATTCGTATGATTGCATCCTTAGCTTTTATTCGTCGTTACGTTGCTTTGTCGTTAATTCGCGTTTATAATTCGTGTTTGCTTAATTCACGAAAACTTAATCCGTTTGCTTAATTTAGAATATAGGATTGTTAATCTAGTTTATGTCTTTTGCGCTTGTTAATTGACATAGGAATCGAATAGAGATCGAAATCGCTTAGGAAATTGGTAAGGTAGAAACCCATGATAAGCCGGAACCGAAAACAGTAGATTGACTTATTTTGATAATCACTTATTTTAATCGCTTAATTGCATTTTCTTTATTTATCCAATCAGAAACCAAACCAACTCCCCCTCCATTTCGAATTTGGTAGATTAATCACATAAAAGAATCCTTGAGACGATATCCGAGTTGAATTGTCGCTGTATTACGTTTTCATAAAAAACACTCGTTTTGATCCGCGCGCGACAACTGATCAATGAGCTAGGCCCTCCACGACGGAGAGATGGATTGGGCTGACCCCGTGTGATGAGCGGGACAGAGAAATATATATATATATAATATATATATATATATATATATATATATATATATATATATATATATATATATATATATATATATATATATATACATATATATATAATATATATATATATATATATATATATATATATATATATATATATATATATATATATATATATATATATATATATATATATATATATATATATATATATATATATATATATATATATATATATATATAAGAATCTTAATCGGTTGAGTAAGTAAATAAAATAATTAATTATATTTAATAATTAATTATTTAATTGAATATGTGCTTAAATATAAGTGGATGTGAAGATAATCCATTTCGAAATAATGAGAATTCTAAATGATTATCATTCTATATATAGGCTTTGATCTCAAATATATCATCCTATAAGAAGATTATCTCTTTTTATCCCCATTCGAAGAGTTTTCTAGACATTACGAGTACCGGTTGAGAAAAATCCACAAGCCAACCAGTGTCAAACACTTGTCTGTACACTTTTGTATTTTAGTATTATCGTTGTCATTGTCTAAAAATCTTTCTCATTATATTCGTTAAGGTATTCCTATAATCATTAATATCAAAATGTCATAGATCCTAAAGTTTGTGTCAATGGGGAGACGCTTAAGCGCTTCCAGCGTGATGAGTGATCAGTGCATATTTTATGCACTTTCTCCTATATTTTTACTTAGGCATTTCTTTACTTTATCTTGATTATTTTTATGTTTTATTTTGTTTTTATATTTTATTTTATTTTTGGCTTAATTTGATTTCCGCACTTATTTTTCAGCTTTAGCAGTCTGCACGGAAACGATCATAACTGGAGTTCCGGAAATCCGTTTGAGGCGTTCTAAAAATCGCCGGAAAGCTAAGAGAGAGAGCTACGACTTTCGTGTTGGAGTCAAAGTCAGATTCGGAGCCCAAAATTCCTGAATTCCGTTTGAAGTTACTGCATTAGAATTTTATTTTAGTGTTGGGTCATGTATTGGGCCTGGGTTATGTTTTCGACCCAGTTGGGTTATGACCCGAATTTGCTTTCTTTTTAAGGGAAAAATACTCGTGTTACTGTTCACCTAGTTACATTTTCACGAAAAATACATTCGGAGCTTTGAGAGAACCATGGAGAGCTAATTCCTTAGAGTCATTCTGCTGTAATCGCGTTCCAACGCTTTGAGGTTTTTACTTTATCAATCTAATTCGTTTCTCTATAAACACTATTCTATGAATTGCTTTTGCTTAATCTGTTAGTTTATAGAATTGTTTTGATTAAATTCGTATGATTGCATCCTTAGCTTTTATTCGTCGTTACGTCGCTTTGTCGTTAATTCGCGTTTATTATTCGTGTTTGCTGCTTAATTCACGAAAACTTAATCCGTTTGCTTAATTTGGAATATAGGATTTTTAATCTAGTTTATGTCTTTTGCGCTTGTTAATTGACATAGGAATCGAATAGAGATCGAAATCGCTTAGGAAATTGGTAAGGTAGAAACCCGTGATAAGCCGGAACCGAAAACAGTAGATTGACTTATTTTGATAATCACTTATTTTAACCGCTTAATTGCATTTTCTTTATTTATCCGATCAGAAACCAAACCAACTCCCCCTCCATTTCGAATTTGGTAGATTAATCACATAAAAGAATCCTTGAGACGATATCCGAGTTGAATTGTCGCTGTATTACGTTTTCATCAAAAACACTCGTTTTGATCCGCGCGCGACAACTGATCAATGAGCTAGGCCCTCCACGACGGAGAGATGGATTGGGCCGACCCCGTGCGATGAGCGGGACAGAGCAATATATATATATATATATATATATATATATATATATATATATATATATATATATATATATATATATATATATATATATATATATATATATATATATATATATATATATATATATATATATATATATATATATATTATATATATATATATATATATATATATATTTATATATATATATATATATATATATATATATATATATATATATATATATATATATATATATATATATATATATATATATATATATATATATATATATATATATATATATATATATATATATATATATATATATATATATATATATATATATATATATATATATATATATATATATATATATATATATATATATATATATATATATATATATATATATTATATATATATATATATATATATATATATATATATATATATATATATATATATATATAATATATATATATATTATATTATATTATATATATTATATTTATATATATATATTTATATATATATATATATATATATATATATATATATATATATATATATATATATATATATATATATATATATTATATATATATATATATATATATATATATATATATATATATATATATATATATATATATATATATATATATATATATATATATATATATATATATATATATATATATATATATATATATATAATATATATATATATATATATATATATATATATATATATATATATATATATATATATATATATATATATATATAAGAATCTTAATCGGTTGAGTAAATAAATAAAATAATTAATTATATTTAATAATTAATTATTTAATTGAATATGTGCTTAAATATAAGTGGATGTCAAGATAATCCATTTCGAAATAATGAGAATTCTAAATGATTATCATTCTATATATAGACTATGATCACAAATATGTCATCCTATAAGAAGATTATCTCTTTTTATCCCCATTCGAAGAGTTTTCAAGACATTACGAGTACCGGTTAAGAAAAATCCACAAGCCAACCAGTGTCAAACACTTGTCTGTACATTTTTGTATTTTAGAATTATCGTTGTCATTGTCTAAAAATCTTTCTAATTATATTCGTTAAGGTATTCCTATAATCATTAATATCAAAATGTCATAGATCCTAAGGTTTGTGTCCATGGGGAGACGCTTTAGCGCTCCCAGCGTGATGAGTGATCAGTGCATATTTATGTACTTTCTCCTATATTTTTACTTAGGCATTTCTTTACTTTATCTTGATTATTTTTTATGTTTTATTTTGTTTTTATATTTTATTTTATTTTTTCTTAATTTGATTTCCGCACTTATTTTTCAGGTTTAGCAGTCTTCACGGAAACGATCATAACTGGAGTTCCGGAAATCCGTTTGAGGCGTTCTAAAATTCGCCGGAAAGCTAAGAGAGAGAGCTACGACTTTCGTGTTGGAGACGATGTCAGATTTGGAGTCCCAAAATTCCAGAATTCCGTTTGAAGTTACTACATTAGAATTTTATTTTAGTGTTGGGTCATGTATTGGGCCTGGGTTATGTTTTCGACCCAGTTGGGTTTTGACCCCGAATTTGCTTTCTTTTTAAAGGAAAAATACTCGTGTTACTGTTCACCTAGTTACATTTTCATGAAAAATACATTCGGAGCTTTGAGAGAACCATGGAGAGCTAACTCCCTTAGAGTCATTCTGCTGTAATCGCGTTCCAACGCTTTGAGGTTTTTACTTTATCAATCTAATTCGTTTCTCTTTAAACACTATTCTATGAATTGCTTTTGCTTAATCTATTAGTTTATAGAATTGTTTTGATTAAATTCGTATGATTGCATCCTTAGCTTTATTCGTCGTTACGTCGCTTTGTCGTTAATTCGCGTTTATAATTCGTGTTTGCTTAATTCACGAAAACTTAATCCGTTTGCTTAATTTGGAATATAGGATTGTTAATCTAGTTTATTCCTTTTGCGCTTGTTAATTGACATAGGAATCGAATAGAGATCGAAATCGCTTAGGAAATTGGTAAGGTAGAAACCCGTGATAAGCCGGAACCGAAAACAGTAGATTGACTTATTTTGATAATCACTTATTTTAACCGCTTAATTGCATTTTCTTTATTTATCCAATCAGAAACCAAACCAACTCCCGCTCCATTTCGAATTTGGTAGATTAATCACATAAAAGAATCCTTGAGACGATATCCGAGTTGAAATGTCGCTGTATTACGTTTTCATAAAAAACACTCGTTCTGATCCGCGCACGACAACTGATCAATTGCTAGGCCCTCCACGACAGAGAGATGGATTGGGCCGACCCCGTGTGATGAGCGGGACAGAGCAATATATATATATATATATATATATATATATATATATATATATATATATATATATATATATATATATATATATATATATATATATATATATATATATATATATATATATATAAATATATATATATATATATATATATATATATATATAAATATATATATATATATATATATATATATATATATATATATATATATATATATATATATATATATATATATATATATATATATATATATATATATATATATATATATATATATATATATATAATATATATATAATATTATATATATATATATATATATATATATATATATTATATTTATTATATATATTTATATATATATATATATATATATATATATATATATATATATATATATATATATATATATATATATATATATATATATAAGAATCTTAATCGGTTGAGTAAATAAATAAAATAATTAATTATATTTAATAATTAATTATTTAATTGAATATGTGCTTAAATATAAGTGGATGTCAAGATAATCCATTTCGAAATAATGAGAATTCTAAATGATTATCATTCTATATATAGACTATGATCACAAATATGTCATCCTATAAGAAGATTATCTCTTTTTATCCCCATTCGAAGAGTTTTCAAGACATTACGAGTACCGGTTAAGAAAAATCCACAAGCCAACCAGTGTCAAACACTTGTCTGTACATTTTTGTATTTTAGAATTATCGTTGTCATTGTCTAAAAATCTTTCTCATTATATTCGTTAAGGTATTCCTATAATCATTAATATCAAAATGTCATAGATCCTAAGGTTTGTGTCCATGGGGAGACGCTTAAGCGCTCCCAGCGTGATGAGTGATCAGTGCATATTTATGTACTTTCTCCTATATTTTTACTTAGGGCATTTCTTTACTTTATCTTGATTATTTTTATGTTTTATTTTGTTTTTATATTTTATTTTATTTTTGGCTTAATTTGATTTCCGCACTTATTTTTCAGGTTTAGCAGTCTTCACGGAAACGATCATAACTGGACTTCCGGAAATCCGTTTGAGGCGTTCTAAGTTTCTCCGGAAAGCTAAGAGAGAGAGCTACGACTTTCGTGTTGGAGTCGAAGTCAGATTCGGAGCACAAATTTCCAGAATTCCGTTTGAAGTTACTACATTAGAATTTTATTTTAGTGTTGGGTCATGTATTGGGTCTGGGTTATGTTTTCGACCCAGTTGGGTAATGACCAGAATTTGCTTTCTTTTTAAAGGAAAAATACTCGTGTTACTGTTCACCTAGTTACATTTTCACGAAAAATACATTCGGAGCTTTGAGAGAACCATGGAGAGCTAATTCCTTAGAGTCATTCTGCTGTAATCGCGTTCCAACGCTTTGAGGTTTTTACTTTATCAATCTAATTCGTTTCTCTTTAAACACTATTCTATGAATTGCTTTTGCTTAATCTATTAGTTTATAGAATTGTTTTGATTAAATCCGTATGATTGCATCCTTAGCTTTTATTCGTCATTACGTTGCTTTGTCGTTAATTCGCGTTTATAATTCGTGTTTGCTTAATTCACGAAAACTTAATCCCTTTGCTTAATTTGGAATATAGGATTGTTAATCTAGTTTATGTCTTTTGCGCTTGTTAATTGACATAGGAATCGAATAGAGATCGAAATCGCTTAGGAAATTGGTAAGGTAGAAACCCGTGATAAGCCGGAACCGAAAACAGTAGATTGACTTATTTTGATAATCACTTATTTTAACCGCTTAATTGCATTTTCTTTATTTATCCAATCAGAAACCAAACCAACTCCCCCTCCATTTCGAATTTGGTAGATTAATCACATAAAAGAATCCTTGAGACGATATCCGAGTTGAATTGTTGCTGTATTACGTTTTCATAAAAACAACTCGTTTTGATCCGCGCGCGACAACCTGATCAATGAGCTAGGCCCTCCACGACGGAGATATGGATTGGGCCGACCCCGTGTGATGAGCGGGACAGAGCAATATATATATATATATATTATATTTATATATATATATATATATATATATATATATATATATATATATATATATAAGAATCTTAATCGGTTGAGTAAGTAAATAAAATAATTAATTATATTTAATAATTAATTATTTAATTGAATATGTGCTTAAATATAAGTGGATGTCAAGATAATCCATTTCGAAATAATGAGAATTCTAAATGATTATCATTCTATATATAGACTATGATCACAAATATATCATCCTATAAGAAGATTATCTCTTTTTATCCCCATTCGAAGAGTTTTCAAGACATTACGAGTACCGGTTGAGAAAAATCCACAAGCCAACCAGTGTCAAACACTTGTCTGTACACTTTTGTATTTTAGAATTATCGTTGCCATTGTCTAAAAATCTTTCTCATTATATTCGTTAAGGTATTCCTATAATCATTAATATAAAAATGTCATAGATCCTAAGGTTTGTGTCCATGGGGAGACGCTTAAGCGCTCCCAGCGTGATGAGTGATCAGTGCATATTTATGCACTTTCTCCTATATTTTTACTTAGGCATTTCTTTACTTTATCTTGATTATTTTTATGTTTTATTTTGTTTTTATATTTTATTTTATTTTTGGCTTAATTTGATTTCCGCACTTATTTTTCAGCTTTAGCAGTCTTCACGGAAACGATCATAACTGGAGTTCCGGAAATCCGTTTGAGGCGTTCTAAAATTCCCCGGAAAGCTAAGAGAGAGAGAGCTACGACTTTCGTGTTGGAGTCGAAGTCAGATTCGGAGCCCAAATTTCCAGAATTCCGTTTGAAGTTACTACATTAGAATTTTATTTTAGTGTTGGGTCATGTATTGGGCCTGGGTTATGTTTTCGACCCAGTTGGGTTATGACCCGAATTTGCTTTCTTTTTAAAGGAAAAATACTCGTGTTACTGTTCACCTAGTTACATTTTCACGAAAAATACATTCGGAGCTTTGAGAGAACCATGGAGAGCTAATTCCTTAGAGTCATTCTGCTGTAATCGCGTTCCAACGCTTTGAGGTTTTTACTTTATCAATCTAATTCGTTTCTCTTTAAACACTATTCTATGAATTGCTTTTGCTTAATCTATTAGTTTATAGAATTGTTTTGATTAAATTCGTATGATTGCATCCTTAGCTTTTATTCGTCGTTACGTTGCTTTGTCGTTAATTCGCGTTTATAATTCGTGTTTGCTTAATTCACGAAAACTTAATCCCTTTGCTTAATTTGGAATATAGGATTGTTAATCTAGTTTATGTCTTTTGCGCTTGTTAATTGACATAGGAATCGAATAGAGATCGAAATCGCTTAGGAAATTGGTAAGGTAGAAACCCGTGATAAGCCGGAACCGAAAACAGTAGATTGACTTATTTTGATAATCACTTATTTTAACCGCTTAATTGCATTTTCTTTATTTATCCAATCAGAAACCAAACCAACTCCCCCTCCATTTCGAATTTGGTAGATTAATCACATAAAAGAATCCTTGAGACGATATCCGAGTTGAATTGTCGCTTATTACGTTTTCATAAAAATAACTCGTTTTGATCCGCGCGCGACAACCTGATCAATGAGCTAGGCCCTCCACGACGGAGAGATGGATTGGGCCGACCCCGTGTGATGAGCGGGACAGAGCAATATATATATATATATATATATATATATATATATATATATATATATATATATATATATATATATATATATATATATATATATATATATATATATATATATATATATATATATATATATATATATATATATATATATATATATATATATATATATATATATATATATATATATATATATATATATATATATATATATATATATATATATATATATATATATATATATATATATATATATATATATATATATATATATATATATATATATATATATATATATATATATATATATATATATATATATATATATATATATATATATATATATATATATATATATATATATATATATATATATATATATATATATATATATATATATATATTATATTTATTATATATATATATTTATATATATATATATATATATATATATATATTTATTAATATATATATATATATATATATATATATATATGTATATATATATATATATATATATATATATATATATATATATATATAAGAATCTTAATCGGTTGAGTAAATAAATAAAATAATTAATTATATTTAATAATTAATTATTTAATTGAATATGTGCTTAAATATAAGTGAATGTCAAGATAATCCATTTTGAAATAATGAGAATTCTAAATGATTATCATTCTATATATAGACTATGATCACAAATATATCATCCTATAAGAAGATTATCTCTTTTTATCCTCATTCGAAGAGTTTTCAAGACATTACGAGTACCGGTTGAGAAAAATCCACAAGCCAACCAGTGTCAAACACTTGTCTGTACATTTTTGTATTTTAGAATTATCGTTGCCATTGTCTAAAAATCTTTCTCATTATATTCGTTAAGGTATTCCTATAATCATTAATATCAAAATGTCATAGATCCTAAGGTTTGTGTCCATGGGGAGACGCTTAAGCGCTCCCGGCGTGATGAGTGATCAGTGCATATTTATGTACTTTCTCCTATATTTTTACTTAGGCATTTCTTTACTTTATCTTAATTATTTTTATGTTTTATTTTGTTTTTATATTTTATTTTATTTTTGGCTTAATTTGATTTCCGCACTTATTTTTCAGGTTTAGCAGTCTTCACGGAAACGATCATAACTGGAGTTCCGGAAATCCGTTTGAGGCGTTCTAAAATTCGCCGGAAAGCTAAGAGAGAGAGCTACGACTTTCGTGTTGGAGTCGAAGTCAGATTCGGAGCCCAAAATTCCAGAATTCCGTTTGAAGTTACTACATTAGAATTTTATTTTAGTGTTGGGTGTTGCACCCCAAAATTTGACCAACCGGGTCTCGCATTTGGTCCTATGTTTCGACGCATAACCGCATTCGCATCTGCATATTGCATACATTGCATGGTTCATTTGTTTTGATTTTATCAGGGATCACAGCTCCCGTCTCGTGTTTCAGGTGTTTTTAATCAGTAGAATCGATTTTTGGGATATTTCGGTGCCCGTTTATTTTTACCGATTATTTTTGTGTCAGTTCGGTGATTATTTTGTCCCTCTGGGAATTATGGGGATTTTTCTGGTTTTTATAGGATATTTTAGGGTTTAAATAGCTTTTAAATCATTTTTTAGGATTTAATAGAATTTTTGATATTTTTAATTCTCTTTAAATCATTTTTTTAGCATTTTATAGATTTAATTCATTTTTAGAATATATTAGATTTTAAATTCATTTTTAGGATTTAATAGGATTTTAATAGATTTTATCTTTTTAGGATAATATAGATTTTAATATTTTTAGATAATATAGAATTTTTTTTAGAACATTAATAGGTTTTTTTTAATAGTCTAAATAGATTTTAATCTTTTCCAATATAGAATTTTTCTTATTAAATAAATAGAAATTAAATGTTTAATTTTAGATATTATAGAAATTTATTAGATTTTTCTTAATAGGTTTATTAGAGTTTATTAGTTTAGGAGTTAATTAGTTTAGTTAATTGAGATTAATTAGGTTTAGGATAATTGGGCTGATTTTTTTTTTTTCCATTGCAGGTTTTGAGTTTTTTTGTTGGGCCTTATTCATTTTCGCAGGCCCATTAGTGCAGAACGTCCAGCATATTCCAGAAATATCCAGAAGCTTCCAGCGAATCAGCTCAGTTTAAATAGCCAGTAACACGTGTTGCAAAAAGGGGAGGCCCCACGCTGCATGAGTCACGCCACGCCACATCACCCTTCAACCTTCTCTCTCTCTCAGCCACGCGTGGGACACGCGTCCCACATGCACACACTCCTTCCACCATCTCTCCCACGTGGCTCCACCACAACAGCTCACCGGGGAATCCTCACCGGCCGGCCTGCATGGCCGGCGGCCACCACAGCTCCACCGGCGAACACCAATCCCAGATTCCGTTCATCTTCAACACCTTCCTCCCTAACCTTCATCTTCTTCCCAACATCACCACCACCTTCATCCCTTGATCTTCATCGTTCTCAACCTCCAAACACCATGAACGCCACCGCGCCATCATCAGAAAACCCTAAAACACCAGAAAACCTCAAGAACACCAACACGATCCCCAGAAACCTTCATCAGTGTTCATCCTCGTCTTTCCAGAATCATCAATATCATCAATTACCAGAGTCATCCACCTTTTCCAGAAATTCCTCCATCAAGAACATGCAAGGATGCCTTCATAGTGTTCGTCAGTTCTTCATCTTCAAGCACGATTTCCAGAAACCTTCAACACAAACTCTCAGAATCCACAAAAGCCTCCATCAGAGCACTCATCACCAGATCTCCAGCAACGCAAGAACACCTTCATCAAGAAATCATCAAAGGTTTCCCAGAAATCTTGAAATGGTCATCATCTTCAGAAATTCCTCATCAAACTTCAACGTTCTTCTTCAAATCCTTCAACCGACCTTCAGCAAGCCTCCAGATCCAGAATGCGAGCCCCAATGATCCTCCTCAAGAATGATGAAGAACATTCGTCACCAATCGTCAGATTCGCAGATCTTTATTCGGTTTGATTAAGCAAATCGTGAGAGTTAGAAGTTTGGTGTTTGTTGTGAGTGAGCGTGATGTTGAGAAGAAGGTTGGGATGAAATTTCAGAAGAACAAAAGAGAGACGAGGGAGTTTGAGGCTGAGACGGTGAGAATGGAGAAGGTGGAGAGTGGACGTCAATGGCGGCGGCGGCGGAGAACGTAGAGATGAGGCTAGGGTTTTTCTTCAGAGAATGACAGAAAGAGAGGAAGGAGAAAGGGGTATTGGGCCAGGCCCAATCAAACATTTTTGGTCAACTCCCTCCCCTTCGTTTTTTGGCTGAAGAGAATTGGGTTTGGGCCCAATGCATTTCTGGCACGCCCCCAGACTACACGCACCCCCCTCCCAATATTTTGTTTTTTTTTTCTGGATTTCCTTTGGGCTGGGCCCTTCAGTTTACTTTTATTTTTGCTGATCACTAACCCCTGTAATAGCAGTATACCCCCCAGCCCCATTTCTTTGGATTTTTTTATTATTTCTTTTTTTAGAAATTGTGAAAAAGGAAAATATTAAAAGAAAAAGAAAATAAAGAAAAAGTGAAGAAATAAAGAAGAAAATATATTTGAAAAGAAAAATATTAAAAGAAAAAGAAAATAAAGAAAAAGAAAATAAAGAAAAAGATGAAAAGAAAATATATTTGAGATATAGAAAAAGAAAAGAAAAAGAAATATGGAAAGAATATATTGAAAAAAATATGGAGAAAAAAGATATTGAAAAATAGAGAAATATTGTGAGAAAAAAATAGGAAAATATTTGTGAAAAAATGAAGAAAAATAAGAAAAGAAAAGGAGAAAAATATTTGGAGAAATATAAAAAAATATGAGAAAAGGAGAAAAAAGAGAAAAAAATATTAAAAGTAGGTTTAATATTTTTAAAGCATTTTCTTTTAGGATACTTTCATAGACTTTATTGTTTCGACTTTTAGGTTAGAATTAGAGGCCCATTTGTTAGGGGGCTATTTTCATTCAACTTTTCAGGATAGAATAGGATAGCGTTTCCTAGGAGATTGATTTCAATATGCACCCATTGTAATCATTTTTTCAGAGATGAATAAAACGAGATTTGAGCTGTGGTCCGATAGTAGCCGAACTACAGCTGCTCTGATTCTTCGTACCAGACGAAGATATGTAGGCATAGGATGCGATATCCTAGCGAGCACACTAACGACTGACTTTTGTTCTCTCGCGGCTGTGCGATCGAGACTTTCCCGCTGACGGCTAATCGAGTACCCTTTTTCTCTCTTGCCCAAGTGCATTTGAGACTCAGCCATAGTTGTGCCCATAGATTCCCGACCCTGTGAAACCAGTTGTTTTTCTCACTGCTGTGTGAGAATGTTTGTCTAGCCGTAGTTAGTCTGAACTACGTAAAGCTCTGATCTTCCATCCAGTGGAAGTACGTAGGCACAAGACGCGAGGTCTTGGCGAGCCAATTTTCCCTGTAGTCCCGAACTACGTTGACTCTGACTTTCTCTCTTGAGAATACGTAGGCATAGAGTGCGATGCTCTCTCGAGTCAATTCCCCTCCGTAGATTTAGCAGCCGTAGATAGATTGTTTTGTATCCAGTAGACAACCCAAGCAAGCGTGGATCCCGTCGAGTACGACGGACGTGAGGGGTGCTAATACCTTCCCCTTGCGTAACCGACTCCCGAACCCAGGCTATGGTTGCGATGACCATACCTTTTCCCCGTTTTTTGCGAGGTTTACTTCGAGCGTTTCCTTTCCCGCGCTGAGGGATAAATAACGCACGGTGGCGACTCTTCTGTCAGCCGGCGCCGATTTTCGCAGTAGCGACAGCTGGCGACTCTGCTGGGGATTGCGATAGTTCCCCATGCATGTGGGATCCAACGTCCCCTAAGAGAGAGTCAATCCTAGCGCTTGTTTGCTTGTCTATTTGGGCTTATTTATCGATATTATCTGTTGCTGTAGGGTGTTACGGGTGTTCTATGATTGAGATAAGCCGGACCTGGGCTCGAGTATGAGTATACACCTAGATATAGTTGCGGAGAAGTAGTAGACGAACCTGTCTGCTGAGCAGGCGCAGTTCCCTACGAAAATTCGCACTCGGACGAGGTTCTCGCAGAGGTGCTCCTTTCCGGTCCTGAGGATCTGAGGGGAGTCCAGACGTGAGGATTGTCGACTCTGGGAACCGATCATTTGGAAGTTAGCTAAGTGAGGCCTCTTCAGGACTCGATGATGCCACTCCTTCTGGGAATCGTATCGTCAGTTCTGAAAGTCTGTGACGCTGACGACCGCATAGGATGCCGTACCTTGTCAGATATAGGTCCATACCTGTGAGTGGGGGGGTTTTTTGTGCAGGAAACTTGACTTCCAACCTACCCGTTATTCTGGTCTTCTTTTCAGAGAACGTCTCCGTCAGCAGCGCAGCAGTATTCAGATTTTGTGTGGGGGCTGTGGTCCCATTGTTTGCTGCATCTTGCATATCATATGCATATCAGTGTTGCATTGCATATCATCCTCCAGCTAGCCAGAGTTCTGATCCAGCCTTTGTTTCCTGAAGGTGATTACCCGGAGTTTGGATTGAGCAGCTGTTGATTGTCAGAAGACCTACCTAGGGGTTGAGTAGATTTGAGCAGAATCAAGTGTCGAAGTCAGCTGAAAATTATTGGTAGCCATGTCTGAAGGCAATTTCCAGTCTCCTAACACCTTGGCAGGGTTCACTATGGCGTCCAACCCTCTGTATGATTCCATGGAAGATTCCCCGCAAGTAAACAATGTTGCTGCAGACCAAGTTGTACAGCCTTCTGTTGAGAACCGAGATCGACATGAGCAGTTTGTTGCCCAGAATGAGCGTCCTCCTCCTGTCACCAATCAAGGTGTTGCTTTCCCTGTGATGAATTACCGAAGAGATATTCCAGCAGCTGGGATGGTAGATCCAAGAGCCCTTGACGATGGTAGAAGAGTCCGAGTGTTGGAAGAGCAAATGAAAGCTTTGAAAGCCAAAGATGCTGTTAACCTGGATGCTGTAGGCATGTGTTTGGTTCCTGACCTGGTGTTGCCTTACAAGTTCAAAGTGCCGAAATTTGAGAAGTACACGGGAGATAGCTGTCCAAAGCTGCATTTGATGATGTTCTGTCGAAGAATGACTGCGTTTGCGCGAGATGATAAGTTGATGATCCATTGCTTTCAAGATAGTCTGACTGGGGCATCTTTGAGGTGGTATATGCAGTTAGAGAGGAATCAGATTCAGTCATGGATGGATTTAGCCAGAGCTTTTCTGAAGCAGTATGATTACAACCTAGACATTGCTCCTTATCGCATGCATTTGCAAGAGTTGTCTCAAGAGATCAATGAACCTATCAGGAAGTATGCTCAGAGATGGAGAGAATTTGCTGCTAGAGTGCGTCCATCGCTGTTAGACCAAGAGCTGGCAAGCATGTTTGTGGATTCCCTACAATATCCGTACTTCAAAAGATTGCTCGGAATTCCGGCAAGTTTCTCTGACGTGGTAGCATTAGGAGAACGCCTTGAGTACTCCATAAGAATGGGGAAAATTCAGATTACTTCATATGATCAAGCTGGTGAAACTGAATACCCTTGTGACTATCAGAGTGAAGAAGAAGTTGTGATCAACTCAGTCATACCAAGGGTTGAATATCCTCGAAGCGAATCAGTGAATTTTGTTGGTTCATCATCTTATCAGAGATCAGTACCTCCCGTGGCTTGTTATACTGAACAGACAGCCGTGCCTGGGGCACCCCATCAGGAATCTTATGTCGCTTCTATTGCAAATCAGCGAACTCGCGGCCGAGGTTACCAGAATCAGCGTCAGAATCAGAACAGACCTCGTAACAACTTGGAACGAAGGAAAGCTCCTTTTCACCCAGTGCCAATGCCGTATAGCCAGTTGCTACCATCTTTGATCCAGAAGTCTTTGGTGGAGCCGAAAGCTCTTAAGCCAGTTCCAGAACCTTACCCTCCTGGGTATAACCCCCACGTTCAGTGTGGTTATCATGGTGGCTCTCCGGGGCATTCGACGGAAGATTGTAAAGCATTTCAGGCGAAGGTACAGCAGTTGATTGATCAGGATCGCATTTCCTTTCGAGAAGGATTTCTGTTTGTTCATCCCTAACCGTTCAGCTGTTTAAGCTCGTAGATTCAGAAGGGTGTTCCCCAGCAGAAGCCAGTGGTTCAGACAGGCAGGCGCCTCAGCGTTGGCAGTTCTCAAGCTTTTATATCATTTGCATTTGTAGTTTCTTTTTCTGTTAGTTACTACCTGCTTTTTAACATTGTATGTTTCGAATGGTGATAATAATAAAGTGATTATGCATTTTTCTGAATTAATCATGTCGCTGTCGCTCATTTACTGCATTGCACTGACACTTGCATTTTATTCACTCCACTTTTTCGCTGTGACTAGCAAAGTTAGGAGGGAGGATGATGGAACTGAAACTCATAACCAATGATTGTATGCTTTCAGATAAGACCGTACCGATGACGTACAAGGCATTGTTTCAAATTCCCCAAACACTGGAGATATAAGGAGTTAGTCCCTTGCCAACCACTTTGAGCCAGGAAGCAGAAGTTTTTTCGGACTTTTTAAACCCTCACATCTTAACCCGGGGCAGGGTAGTTGTCAGTTAGCTTGACCAAGCGTTCAAATCTTACAGAAGGATGTTGTCTTTCAAGGACCAATCAGTTTACACCTTCAAAGGTCAAATCTCACCAATCAGGAGTGAGACAGTTACAATCCTTTCGGAGCAATCAAGACAACCATTGTCACACGACTTTGTTCCAAAAGAAAGAAGAAAGAAAGCCCGCTAAGTAAAAAGAAAGAAGAGCTGGAAAGCTAATACTTAGGCGAAAATTAGGGCATCCCGCTGGACTTCAAAAGAAACCGGAAAATTGAAAAGAACTCAAAATGAGTCAGTCCAGGCAAAAATTAGGGAATCAAAAGAATGAAAAAGAAGGGATTAAAAAGAAATTTTCCCCAGCAAATCACAAAGTCGTGTACACAGACACCGAAAGCGAAGAAGGAGTAACTATCACTCTAGAAGAAAAGCTTGTGAATTCCTTAACTGTGGTTCTTACCATTCAACATACCTCTCGAAGAGGCGAGTGCTTGTGCCAGGTTAACTGAACCTTAGGATCGGAGATCATCACGTAGAAGGGATGGGTACAAATCAAATTTGAGCCGAATATCCTTTGTTTCACGAACCGTGAACCCGACCACGATACAACCCTTAAAAGACCTAATTGAGGTAGGGTTAGTCTGAAGCGCATTACGATAAGGTTGAGTAACCTGACTCCTTCTTGACTTGCTAGTCACATCCTTGTTGTATTTTCACTGACCATGTAAGCACTGCGTTTGAACTTTGGTTCACTCGTCACTCACAATTATCATATGCATGTAAATAAGTGACAGCTCAAATTTTTTCGAAATCTGCATAACCATTGCATTAAGATTACCATTCGTAAACAGACAATTCTAATCGCAGGTTAGTAGTTGACATGAAAGAAATTCCAGCAGAAAATAATCAAATAGGACTGAGTAATCCAGCAGTCTGAACCAGAATGGTGTATGTTGTGAAGCCTTGTGAATCAGGGGCATTATCTTCCAGTAAGTTCAGTATCAGTCAGTCTGAGGACAAGTCCCGAAGCTTCAGTTGAGCAGGGGCAGTTGTTTGAGAAGCAGTTAATCAAGAGGTGAATCTTCTTGAGAGCCAATCAGGGGCAATTATGCAGAGCGCTGAGATTTGAAAGCAGATGCTTCCAATGGATAATCAGATCGGGTTGAGTCGCTAGAACGCTCATTCAGGGGCAAGTCATCGCAGAGAAAGTTGAAATCAACTGGGTTGTTAGGTGTTTAATTGGAGATTGAATTCTTTTGTCGTGCAGATACCGGGGCAAGTATTCTCGAAGTCTTCTCGTAGCAAGTTGTTCGGAGCAGGTATTCCCAAGAGTTAGATTGGGGCAAGGTGCATTGTAATGGGGCAAGTTGTGCAAGCCAGTCTTTTATCCCCCAGCTGAGTGTACCAGGGGCAAGTCATTCTGTTTATCCCCAGCCAGAGTTGAGTATCGGGGAATCATGTCAATACCCATATCAAAAAACCTTTCAAATAAGAAGGTCTTGTTGTCGTTGGATCATTATCCTGCAGTTTAAACCTGTTGCGTGTCAGTAACCAGTCGTTTCCAAAGTCCAGTTCTCGCCTGGCAAATCGGTAACCAGTTCTCGTCTGGCCCACCTTCCGTAAGCATCAGTTCCCGTCCTGGTGCAGTTTATTGTAAGCAGCAGTTCCCGTCCTGGTGCAGTTTATTGGTAACCAATTCTCGTTTGGTCACCGTTTCTTCAAGTGTTGTATCAGTTCTCGCCTGGTACATGTCGTCGCGTAATCAGTTCTCATGTGTTTTACCCTATGTGTTATACCGGTTCTCGCCTGGTGTACGTTAGCTTTCAGCCAGTTCTCGCCTGGTTGTCTATACCTCAGCTTGTTGTCCAGTTAGCCCGTCTGGTTCAAAAACAAAAATCAATTTTCCTAACCTATTTTCCTATCAGTTCTCGCCTGGTAGTCTACCTTTGAATGCTAGTTCTCGTCTAGTATTTCCATATCTTCCACTGTGTACATAATCCATGTTTATCCTAGACCAAAAATACAAAAAAAATCTAAAGGTATCCGACACAATATTTCCCAATGACCCGCATGTCGTCATGTTCCCCGATACGAAGCTCGACAGATGCCAGCGCTTCGAGTAATGTTTGAATTCCTTGCAGATGTTGTCAAATCAGAATTGCCACTCTTCAGCAGATGAAAGTTGCTTATTATCCCCGGAAGAGTCGAGATTGTCTTTTACCCTGTATCAGAGTAGGATCAGGAGTGTCTTCAGCAGATTAAGATTGATATCCTTGATAGTAGGAGCATTTCCAGCAGTGTGCTGCGCGTAATCAACCTCAGTTTGGGTCAATCCCCGCAGAGCGCAATCAGCTGCCAATGGTTTGAAGAAAGCATCCCCGAGCAGAGTTCTCTTTCTTTCCCCAGTGAAGTCGTCAAGCAGGGTTGCCTTTTCAGTTCTCCAGCAGGGCGGTTATCCTCAGTGGATTTGATTTCCCGTTTCCAGCATTTATTTTGCTGAGATGGTTCTGTGACTTCAGGTCATCCCCAGTAGAGTTGACGTTATCTTCGGCATTTATTTTGCCAAGTGGTTTTCAGACCTGGTGTTCTCTGGCAGCTCGAGCCTGCATTAGCATTTGCATATATAGTCATAGCATTTATACAAGCATATAGCATATCCATGCCGTCTGGGCCTCGCATTTTCAAACAAAACGCATAGCATTTACATGTCATATAGGGCATTGCATCATTTCAAGCATACGCATGTCGAAACATAGACCAAGATGGCTACCTATTGGATTTCGAATTTGTTCACCTGCAGAGTTGTGTGGTTCAGCTTCTCGACTTCCCCAGCGGAGTGATTCTTCATTTGTTTGTTACGTCAGCATCGAGAAAAAAAAACAAAAACAACAACAACAAAGATTGACATATATCAGACTTCTGAAGCTGCCCCCTTCATCAAATAGGTGCCAGGCAGTTCCATTCAGAATTCCTCAGGAGAATTGTCCTCAAGTTCGCAATGAACTGTGAGTTGACCAGATTTGATCCCATGAGAGAGATGGGAATCAAGGTGTTTGCTTTACAAAGCGTTATTTCAATACTTGTGGCGTCACGCAGGTGTTGAATAGGAGAAGAAAATTTATCAGAAAATTGACCAGATATTGCCGTTACAACCAAACTTCAGTTTATTGGAAGCTATTTCTCAAGCAGTTTTGCAGTATATTCTTGCGGTTGGCAAATTTCAGGGTTCCATTTGTATTCAACCGTCATCTACCTTGAATGTTTGAAGGCTGAGCGCTCTTCACCCATTCAGGTCGAAGTCGCTTGAATAGGGGCAGCTGTTGCACCCCAAAATTTGACCAACCGAGTCTCGCATTTGGTCCTATGTTTCGACGCATAACCGCATTCGCATCTGCATATTGCATACATTGCATGGTTCATTTGTTTTGATTTTATCAGGGATCACAGCTCCCGTCTCGTGTTTCAGGTGTTTTTAATCAGTAGAATCGATTTTTGGGATATTTCGGTGCCCGTTTATTTTTACCGATTATTTTTGTGTCAGTTCGGTGATTATTTTGTCCCTCTGGGAATTATGGGGATTTTTCTGGTTTTTATAGGATTTTTTAGGGTTTAAATAGCTTTTAAATCATTTTTTAGGATTTAATAGAATTTTTGATATTTTTAATTCTCTTTAAATCATTTTTTTAGCATTTTATAGATTTAATTCATTTTTAGAATATATTAGATTTTAAATTCATTTTTAGGATTTAATAGGATTTTAATAGATTTTATCTTTTTAGGATAATATAGATTTTAATATTATTAGATAATATAGAATTTTTTTTAGAACATTAATAGGTTTTTTTTAATAGTCTAAATAGATTTTAATCTTTTTCAATATAGAATTTTTCTTATTAAATAAATAGAAATTAAATGTTTAATTTTAGATATTATAGAAATTTATTAGATTTTTCTTAATAGGTTTATTAGAGTTTATTAGTTTAGGAGTTAATTAGTTTAGTTAATTGAGATTAATTAGGTTTAGGATAATTGGGCTGATTTTTTTTTTTCCATTGCAGGTTTTGAGTTTTTTTGTTGGGCCTTATTCATTTTCGCAGGCCCATTAGTGCAGAACGTCCAGCATATTCCAGAAATATCCAGAAGCTTCCAGCGAATCAGCTCAGTTTAAATAGCCAGTAACACGTGTTGCAAAAAGGGGAGGCCCCACGCTGCATGAGTCACGCCACGCCACATCACCCTTCAACCTTCTCTCTCTCTCAGCCACGCGTGGGACACGCGTCCCACATGCACACACTCCTTCCACCATCTCTCCCACGTGGCTCCACCACAACAGCTCACCGGGGAATCCTCACCGGCCGGCCTGCATGGTCGGCGGCCACCACAGCTCCACCGGCGAACACCAATCCCAGATTCCGTTCATCTTCAACACCTTCCTCCCTAACCTTCATCTTCTTCCCAACATCACCACCACCTTCATCCCTTGATCTTCATCGTTCTCAACCTCCAAACACCATGAACGCCACCGCGCCATCATCAGAAAACCCTAAAACACCAGAAAACCTCAAGAACACCAACACGATCCCCAGAAACCTTCATCAGTGTTCATCCTCGTCTTTCCAGAATCATCAATATCATCAATTACCAGAGTCATCCACCTTTTCCAGAAATTCCTCCATCAAGAACATGCAAGGATGCCTTCATAGTGTTCGTCAGTTCTTCATCTTCAAGCACGATTTCCAGAAACCTTCAACACAAACTCTCAGAATCCACAAAAGCCTCCATCAGAGCACTCATCACCAGATCTCCAGCAACGCAAGAACACCTTCATCAAGAAATCATCAAAGGTTTCCCAGAAATCTTGAAATGGTCATCATCTTCAGAAATTCCTCATCAAACTTCAACGTTCTTCTTCAAATCCTTCAACCGACCTTCAGCAAGCCTCCAGATCCAGAATGCGAGCCCCAATGATCCTCCTCAAGAATGATGAAGAACATTCGTCACCAATCGTCAGATTCGCAGATCTTTATTCGGTTTGATTAAGCAAATCGTGAGAGTTAGAAGTTTGGTGTTTGTTGTGAGTGAGCGTGATGTTGAGAAGAAGGTTGGGATGAAATTTCAGAAGAACAAAAGAGAGACGAGGGAGTTTGAGGCTGAGACGGTGAGAATGGAGAAGGTGGAGAGTGGACGTCAATGGCGGCGGCGGCGGAGAACGTAGAGATGAGGCTAGGGTTTTTCTTCAGAGAATGACAGAAAGAGAGGAAGGAGAAAGGGGTATTGGGCCAGGCCCAATCAAACATTTTTGGTCAACTCCCTCCCCTTCGTTTTTTGGCTGAAGAGAATTGGGTTTGGGCCCAATGCATTTCTGGCACGCCCCCAGACTACACGCACCCCCCTCCCAATATTTTGTTTTTTTTTTCTGGATTTCCTTTGGGCTGGGCCCTTCAGTTTACTTTTATTTTTGCTGATCACTAACCCCTGTAATAGCAGTATACCCCCCAGCCCCATTTCTTTGGATTTTTTTATTATTTCTTTTTTTAGAAATTGTGAAAAAGGAAAATATTAAAAGAAAAAGAAAATAAAGAAAAAGTGAAGAAATAAAGAAGAAAATATATTTGAAAAGAAAAATATTAAAAGAAAAAGAAAATAAAGAAAAAGAAAATAAAGAAAAAGAAAATAAAGAAAAAGATGAAAAGAAAATATATTTGAGATATAGAAAAAGAAAAGAAAAAGAAATATGGAAAGAATATATTGAAAAAAATATGGAGAAAAAAGATATTGAAAAATAGAGAAATATTGTGAGAAAAAAATAGGAAAATATTTGTGAAAAAATGAAGAAAAATAAGAAAAGAAAAGGAGAAAAATATTTGGAGAAATATAAAAAAATATGAGAAAAGGAGAAAAAAGAGAAAAAAATATTAAAAGTAGGTTTAATATTTTTAAAGCATTTTCTTTTAGGATACTTTCATAGACTTTATTGTTTCGACTTTTAGGTTAGAATTAGAGGCCCATTTGTTAGGGGGCTATTTTCATTCAACTTTTCAGGATAGAATAGGATAGCGTTTCCTAGGAGATTGATTTCAATATGCACCCATTGTAATCATTTTTTCAGAGATGAATAAAACGAGATTTGAGCTGTGGTCCGATAGTAGCCGAACTACAGCTGCTCTGATTCTTCGTACCAGACGAAGATATGTAGGCATAGGATGCGATATCCTAGCGAGCACACTAACGACTGACTTTTGTTCTCTCGCGGCTGTGCGATCGAGACTTTCCCGCTGACGGCTAATCGAGTACCCTTTTTCTCTCTTGCCCAAGTGCATTTGAGACTCAGCCATAGTTGTGCCCATAGATTCCCGACCCTGTGAAACCAGTTGTTTTTCTCACTGCTGTGTGAGAATGTTTGTCTAGCCGTAGTTAGTCTGAACTACGTAAAGCTCTGATCTTCCATCCAGTGGAAGTACGTAGGCACAAGACGCGAGGTCTTGGCGAGCCAATTTTCCCTGTAGTCCCGAACTACGTTGACTCTGACTTTCTCTCTTGAGAATACGTAGGCATAGAGTGCGATGCTCTCTCGAGTCAATTCCCCTCCGTAGATTTAGCAGCCGTAGATAGATTGTTTTGTATCCAGTAGACAACCCAAGCAAGCGTGGATCCCGTCGAGTACGACGGACGTGAGGGGTGCTAATACCTTCCCCTTGCGTAACCGACTCCCGAACCCAGGCTATGGTTGCGATGACCATACCTTTTCCCCGTTTTTTGCGAGGTTTACTTCGAGCGTTTCCTTTCCCGCGCTGAGGGATAAATAACGCACGGTGGCGACTCTTCTGTCAGCCGGCGCCGATTTTCGCAGTAGCGACATTGGGTCATGTATTGGGCCTGGGTTATGTTTTCGACCCAGTTGGGTTATGACCCGAATTTGCTTTCTTTTTAAGGGAAAAATACTCGTGTTACTGTTCACCTAGTTACATTTTCACGAAAAATACATTCGGAGCTTTGAGAGAACCATGGAGAGCTAATTCCTTAGAGTCATTCTGCTGTAATCGCGTTCCAATGCTTTCAGGTTTTTACTTTATCAATCTGATTTGTTTCTCTATAAACACTATTCTATGAATTGCTTTTGCTTAATCTGTTAGTTTATAGAATTGTTTTGATTAAATTCGTATGATTGCATCCTTAGCTTTTATTCGTCGTTATGTCGCTTTGTCGTTAATTCGCGTTTATAATTCGTGTTTGCTTAATTCACGAAAACTTAATCCGTTTGCTTAATTTGGAATATAGGATTGTTAATCTAGTTTATGTCTTTTGCGCTTGTTAATTGACATAGGAATCGAATAGAGATCGAAATCGCTTAGGAAATTGGTAAGGTAGAAACCCGTGATAAGCCGGAACCGAAAACAGTAGATTGACTTATTTTGATAATCACTTATTTTAACTGCTTCATTGCATTTTCTTTATTTATCCAATCAGAAACCAAACCAACTCCCCCTCCATTTCGAATTTGGTAGATTAATCACATAAAAGAATCCTTGAGACGATATCCGAGTTGAATTGTCGCTGTATTATGTTTTCATAAAAAACACTCGTTTTGATCCGCGCGCGACAACTGATCAATGAGCTAGGCCCTCCACGACGGAGAGATGGATTGGGCCGACCCCGTGTGATGAGCGGGACAGAGCAATATATATATATATATTATATTTATTTTATATATATATATATATATATATATATATATATATATATATATAAGAATCTTAATCGGTTGAGTAAATAAATAAAATAATTAATTATATTTAATAATTAATTATTTAATTGAATATGTGCTTAAATATAAGTGGATGTCAAGATAATCCATTTCGAAATAATGAGAATTCTAAATGATTATCATTCTATATATAGCCTATGATCACAAATATATCATCCTATAAGAAGATTATCTCTTTTTATCCCCATTCGAAGAGTTTTCAAGACATTACGAGTACCGGTTGAGAAAAATCCACAAGCCAACCAGTGTCAAACACTTGTCTGTACACTTTTGTATTTTAGAATTATCGTTGTCATTGTCTAAAAATTTTTCTCATTATATTCATTAAGGTATTCCTATAATCATTAATATCAAAATGTCATAGATCCTAAGGTTTGTGTCCATGGGGAGACGCTTAAGCGCTCCCAGCGTGATGAGTTATCAGTGCATATTTACGCACTGTCTCTTATATTTTTACTTAGGCATTTCTTTACTTTATCTTTATTATTTTTATGTTTTATTTTGTTTTTATATTTTATTTTATTTTTGGCTTAATTTGATTTCCGCATTTATTTTTCAGCTTTAGCAGTCTTCACGGAAACGATCATAACTGGAGTTCCGGAAATCCGTTTGAGGCGTTCTAAAAATCGCCGGAAAGCTAAGAGAGAGAGCTACGACTTTCGTGTTGGAGTCGAAGTCAGATTCGGAGCCCAAAATTCCAGAATTTCGTTTGAAGTTACTGCATTAGAATTTTATTTTAGTGTTGGGTCATGTATTGGGCTTGGGTTATGCTTTCGACCTAGTTGGGTTATGACCCGAATTTGCTTTCTTTTTAAAGGAAAAATACTAGTGTTACTGTTCACCTAGTTACATTTTCACGAAAAAATACATTCGGAGCTTTGAGAGTACCATGGAGAGCTAATTCCTTAGAGTCATTCTGCTGTAATCGCGTTCCAACGCTTTGAGGTTTTTACTTTATCAATCCAATTCGTTTCTCTTTAAACACTATTCTATGAATTTCTTTTGCTTAATCAGTTAGATTATAGAATTTTTTTGATTAAATTCGTATGATTGCATCCTTAGCTTTTATTCGTCGTTACGTCTCTTTGTCGTTAATTCGCGTTTATAATTCGTGTTTGCTTAATTCACGAAAACTTAATTTGTTTGCTTAATTTGGAATATAGGATTGTTAATCTAGTTTATGTCTTTTGCGCTTGTTAATTGACATAGGAATCGAATAGAGATCGAAATCGCTTAGGAAATTGGTAAGGTAGAAACCCGTGATAAGCCGGAACCGAAAACAGTAGATTGACTTATTTTGATAATCACTTTTTTTAACCGCTTGATTGCATTTTCTTTATTTATCCAATCAGAAACCAAACCAACTCCCCCTCCATTTCGAATTTGGTAGATTAATCACATAAAAGAATCCTTGAGACGATATCCGAGTTGAATTGTCGCTGTATTACGTTTTCATAAAAAACACTCGCTTTTATCCGCGCGCGACAACTGATCAATGAGCTAGGCCCTCCACGACGGAGAGATGGATTGGGTCGACCCCGTGTGATGAGCGGGACAGAGCAATATATATATATATATATATATATATATATATATATATATATATATATATATATATATATATATATATATATATATATATATATATATATATATATATATATATATATATATATATATATATATATATATATATATATATATATATATATATATATATATATATATATATATATATATATATATATATATATATATATATATATATATATATATATATATATATATATATATATATATATATATATATATATATATATATATATATATATATATTATATTTATTATATATATATATATTTATAAATATATATATAATAAATATAATATATATATATATATATATATATATATATATATATATATATATATATATATATATATATATATATATATATATATATATATATATATATATATATATATATATATATATATATATATATATATATATATATATATATATATATATATATATATATATATATATATATATATATATATATATATATAAGAATCTTAATCGGTTGAGTAAATAAATAAAATAATTAATTATATTTAATAATTAATTATTTAATTGAATATGTGCTTAAATATCAGTGGATGTCAAGATAATCCATTTCTAAATCATGAGAATTCTAAATGATTATCATTCTATATATAGACTATGATCACAAATATATCATCCTATAAGAAGATTATCTCTTTTTATCCCCATTCGAAGAGTTTTCAAGACATTACGAGTACCGGTTGAGAAAAATCCACAAGCCAACCAGTGTCAAACACTTGTCTGTACAGTTTTGTATTTTAGAATTATCGTTGCCATTGTCTAAAAATCTTTCTCATTATATTCGTTAAGGTATTCCTATAATCATTAATATTAAAATGTCATAGATCCTAAGGTTTGTGTCCATGGGGAGACACTTAAGCGCTCCCAGCGTGATGAGTGATCAGTGCATATTTATGCACTTTCTCCTATATTTTTACTTAGGCATTTCTTTACTTTATCTTGATTATTTTTATGTTTTATTATGTTTTTATATTTTATTTTATTTTTGGCTTAATTTGATTTCCGCACTTATTTTTCAGCTTTAGCAGTCTTCACGAAAACGATCATAACTGGAGTTCCGGAAATCCGTATGAGGCATTCTAAAATTCGCCGGAAAGCTAAGAGAGAGAGAGCTACGACTTTCGTGTTGGAGTCGAAGTCAGATTCGGAGCCCAAAATTCCAGAATTCCGTTTGAAGTTACTGCATTAGAATTTTATTTTAGTGTTGGGTCATGTATTGGGCCTGGGTTATGTTTTCGACCCAGTTGGGTTTTGACCCGAATTTGCTTTTTTTTTAAAGGAAAAATACTCGTGTTACTGTTCACCTAGTTATATTTTCACGAAAAATACATTCGGAGCTTTGAGAGAACCATGGAGAGCTAATTCCTTAGAGTCATTCTGCTGTAATCGCGTTCCAACGCTTTGAGGTTTTTACTTTATCATCCTAATTCGTTTCTCTTTAAACACTATTCTATGAATTGCTTTTGCTTAATCTATTAGTTTATAGAATTGTTTTGATTAAATTCGTATGATTGCATCATTAGCTTTTATTCGTCGTTACGTCGCTTTGTCGTTAATTCGCGTTTATAATTCGTGTTTGCTTAATTCACGAAAACTTAATCCGTTTGCTTAATTTGGAATATAGGATTGTTAATCTAGTTTATGCCTTTTGCGCTTGTTAATTGATATAGGAATCGAATAGAGATCGAAATCGCTTAGGAAATTGGTAAGGTAGAAACCCGTGATAAGCCGGAACCGAAAACAGTAGATTGACTTATTTTGATAATCACTTTTTTTAACCGCTTGATTGCATTTTCTTTATTTATCCAATCAGAAACCAAACCAACTCCCCCTCCATTTCGAATTTGGTAGATTAATCACATAAAAGAATCCTTGAGACGATATCCGAGTTGAATTGTCGCTGTATTACGTTTTCATAAAAAACACTCGTTTTTATCCGCGCGCGACAACTGATCAATGAGCTAGGCCCTCCACGACGGAGAGATGGATTGGGTCGACCCCGTGTGATGAGCGCGACAGAGCAATATATATATATATATATATATATATATATATATATATATATATATATATATATATATATATATATATATATATATATATATATATATATATATATATATATATATATATATATATATATATATATATATATATATATATATATATATATATATATATATATATATATATATATATATATATATATATATATATATATATATATATATATATATATATATATATATATATATATATATATATATTATATATATATATATATATATATATATATATATATATATATATATATATATATATATATATATATATATATATATATATATATATATATATATATATATATATATATATATATATATATATATATATATATATATATATATATATATATATATATATATATATATATATATATATATATATATATATATATATATATATATATATATATATATATATATATATATATATATATATATATAAGAATCTTAATCGGTTGAGTAAGTAAATAAAATAATTATTTATATTTAATAATTAATTATTTAATTGAATATGTGCTTAAATATAAGTGGATGTCAAGATTATCTATTTCGAAATAATGAGAATTCTAAATGATTATCATTCTATATATAGGCTATGATCTCAAATATATCATCATATAAGAAGATTATCTCTTTTTATCCCCATTCGAAGAGTTTTCAAGACATTACGAGTACCGGTTGAGAAAAATCCACAAGTCAACCAGTGTCGAACACTTGTCTCTATACTTTTGTATTTTTGAATTATCGTTGTCATTGTCTAAAAATCTTTCTCATTATATTCATTTAGGTATTCCTATAATCATTAATATCAAAATGTCATAGATCCTAAGGTTTGTGTCCATGGGGACACGCTTAAGCGCTCCCAGCGTGATTGGTGATAAGTGCATATTTATGAACTTTCTCCTATATTTTTACTTAGGAATTTCTTTACTTTATCTTGATTATTTTTATGTTTTATTTTGTTTTTATATTTTATTTTATTTTTGGCTTAATTTGTTTTCCGCACTTATTTTTCAGCTTTAGCAGTCTGCACGGAAACGATCATAACTGGAGTTCCGGAAATCCGTTTGAGGTGTTCTAAAAATTGCCGGAAAGCTAAGAGAGAGAGCTACGACTTTCGTGTTGGTGTCGAAGTCAGATTCGGAGCCCAAAATTCCAGAATTCCGTTTGAAGTTACTGCATTAGAATTTTATTTTAGTGTTGGGTCATGTATTAGGCCTGGGTTATGTTTTCGACCCAGTTGGGTTATGACCCGAATTTGCTTTCTTTTTAAAGGAAAAATACTCGTGTTACTGTTCACCTAGTTACATTTTCAAAAAAAGTACATTCGGAGCTTTGAGAGAACCATGGAGATCTAATTCCTTAGAGTCATTCTGCTGTAATCGCGTTCCAACGCTTTGAGGTTTTTACTTTATCAATCTAATTCGTTTCTCTTTAAACACTATTCTATGAATTGCTTTTGCTTAATCTGTTAGTTTATAGAATTGTTTTGATTAAATTTGTATGATTGCATCCTTAGCTTTTATTCGTCGTTACGTCGCTTTGTCGTTAATTCGCGTTT
>CAWUDS030006932.1:0-29664 GCA_963859935.3 Lathyrus sativus
GCTTGGACCTAAAGGGGTGAAGAGCGCTCAGCCTTCAAACATTCAGAGGTACGAGACGGTTGAATACCAATAAACCCGAAAATTTGCCAACCGCAGAAATATACTGTAAAACTGCTTGGGGAATAAAATCCAGAACCGAGTCCAGTCGTCACGGCAACAAACTGATCAATCATCTGGTAAAGAACTCTTGATTTTAACGCCCGATACCTGTGAGATACCACAGATAACAAACCCGAGGGTTGCAACTACACCTGATCCTCTCACATCGTCTACTGATAGACAGGAAGAGAAATATACTCACATCGTCTAAAGATAGACGGGAAGACACCCATTATCCGAAGAAACAAACCAATACTCACATCGTCTAAGGATAGACGGAAAGACACCCAAAATCCAATACTCACATCGTCTAAGGATAGACGGAAAGACACCCGAATCGATACTCACATCGTCTAAGGATAGACGGAAAGACACCCAAAATCCATACTCACATCGTCTAAGGATAGACGGAAAGACACTCAAAATCCATACTCACATCGTCTAAGGATAGACGGAAAGACACCCTGATCCCAAAGGAAAAATTCAATACTCACATCGTCTAAGGATAGACGGAAAGACACCCAGAATCCACGGAAAAATTCAATACTCACCTCGTCTAAGGATAGACGGAAAGACACCCAAAATCCCGAAGGAAAAATTCAATACTCACATCGTCTAAGGATAGACGGAAAGGACACCCAGAATCCACGGAAAAATTCAATACTCACCTCGTCTAAGGATAGACGGAAAGACACCCAAAATCCAATACTCACATCGTCTAAGGATAGACGGGAAGAAAAACCACCTTCAAAGAGCCATGTCGTCTATAAGAATCGACAATCAGGAAATCCCTCTTGAAATATCATCTCATCCAATAAACAGAAAGAAAACCACTATCCGAAAGATCACTTTGAAACCCCTCAATCATCTAAAGATAGCCGGAGAAGACTCGCTGGAGAAACACATCATCTGTAGGATCTGACGATAAGAAACCCGCTGAAAAAACCACCTGAAACTTCACGTCGTCTACTGATAGACGGAAAGAACACCACTTGCTAGAGAAACCCCACCTTGAAATCCCACTGGAAAATCAACTGAAACTTCACGTCGTCTACTGATAGACGAGAAGAAAACCACCTGCTAGAGAAACCCCATCTTGAAATCCCATTGGAAAATCACCCGAAACTTCACGTCGTCTAATGATAGACGGAAAGAAAACCACTTTCGAACTCAAGACGTCTAATGATAGACGGAGAAATCCACTTATTGGAGGAACCCATCGTCAATATGAATTGACGGGAAGCAAAGCTTGTCGATACCAGATGACTAATGATCAAAGCATAACTGTTGTATGATCTGAAATATAAATAAATTGCTGAATTGTCTAAACACTGCTGCTGGATGAATGCCCCTGAACTGATCACAGAGTACTTCACGTGCCATACGAGGCTGATAGAAAAACCTGGCTTATGCTTCGTATGCATATGCATATGTTTGAATCTCCCTATGGCGTAATGCTCCATTCAGGATGGAAATGCTACGCATTTTGAAAATGAAATGCGTGTATGATGCAAATATGAAGATATATGCAATATGCTAATGCAGGCTCGGGCTGCTGGAGAAAATCGGGCACAGAAAACCACTTCAGCAAAATAAATGCTGAAGACGAAGCCAACTCCGCTGGGGATAAACCGGATGTCACAGAATTATTCCAGCAAAATAAATGCTGGAAGAGTGAAATCAACTCCGCTGGGGAATTTGGGAACTTAACCAAGCACCTCGTTGAAGTAACATCCTGCTGGGGGAATATAACTCTGCTGGGGGATAGCAAATGTGCCAAGTATTATTGGACTTCTCTGGGGATAGCTTACCCGTGCCAATGAAAAATTGGGCTTTCCTGGAGAAAATAGACGGAGTCTTCCTGCGTACTGATGAAGATCGGATTTGGAAACTGATGCGCCAACACGGATGGGCCTCACAGTGACCGCCAACATGGATTTGGACTTTTAGGTTATCTGTGATGGGTCAGGTACAACTGACGCTGGAAAACATTCTGTCTGAATACACAGTTTTCTGGTTGAAGAGTCAAGGCATAATAACACGACTTTCCGACATTCGTCTCGCACTCGATAATTGGCTGAATCTGCTCGAATAGCTCTGAATAACTCTGATGATACGGAGAAGAACAATCCCTTCGCTTCTGATATGCCCCTGCCTGCGGGACCTCTGTGGGGATAGTCCTCGAAAGGAAGTCTGAAAACCTGTACCCTGATGGTCTGATATGAAATGCCCCAGTATTCTGAACTTCGGAGAGATGCTTCACATCAAATGCTTCTCGAATAGAGGATAACTTCTGCGCTCTTAAGATGGCCTGCCCCTGACTGCAATGACTTTGTCGAATCTCAACCTGATTGCCCCAGGATAACTGACTTCGAAAGGCTGACTTGACTGGGGATCACTTGGATATAGCTTGCCCTGGCTTGCGGAGCATTCGGGTGTTCTGCATTCTATCCTGGCCATACCTTCCATTGTATAAAACTTTCCTGCTGTCAAGCGCTTACTCGCAAGTAAAACAAGTGGTTCTGCGTAAAAGACATATTAATGCAACACATATGATAGCTTTGACATCCAATATGTTCACTGGGAAAAGGGAAAAAACAGTTTATGGCATATAATGCACAAAACATTTATCAACATCAGTACCAACATGGTAAGAGGAACCCTTTTAGGAGTCAGCTTCGACGCAATCTTTACCGAAGTATGCTTTCGAAACAACCTGCTTCAATTAGGACTTTGGAAGGTTATAACGTGGTCAGGTTCACGGTTTTGAAGGAAAGGATAAAGGCTCAAAGTTTATTTTAACCCACCCATTCTCCTTGATGTTCTCCCATCCTACGTTCAGCTAATTCGACCTTAGCGCTCACCTCTCAGAGGCTGAAAGATAGGAGTGATAGTTCGAGAAACCATGAGTTTTTGGAGTGACAGCCACTCACTCTTCGTCTTTGACACTTGGGGTCACACGACTCGTATTTGTCCGAGGATTTTTCTTTTGTCATCCTTTCCTCTTTTTTCTTTTCATACCCCTAACTTTTGCCTGGACTGACTCTTTTTGAGTTTCTTTTGATTTTTTAAGTCCAGCGGGATGCCCTCATTTTTGCCCAAGTCATTTGTTTTGAAGTTTTGACTTAGCGGGCTCTTGATTCTCCTTTTTGCTTTCTCTTTTTCCGAACAAGTCGTGTGACACTGGTTGCCTGACTCATTGGAGAATAATGTGACTGTCTCACTCTTGCTTTAACCATTGTGGTTTTTTTTTTTAGGCACGACCTCTAGAGGTGTGATTGATCCTCGAACGGACACTCCTTTTGCAACTTGAACGCTCGACCAAATTAGCTAACACCTACCCTGCCCCAGGTTAAAGATGGAGGGTTTTTCGTTTTCAGAAAGAACTCCTACTACTAGGCTCAAAGGGGTTGACAAGGGATTATCTTCCTTATATCACCGGTGTTTAGGGATTTGAAACAATGCATGTACATCATCAGCAGGTTTTATCTCAAAAGCATACAATATCGGAAGTTGCACGTCGTTCATTTCGTCATCCTCCTCAGATCCTTCTTAACCAAGCATTGGACATTTGAAAAAACAATTAGTGAACACGACTGGATTTAATCAAAACATGCATATTTATTTCATTATCATCAATTGAATGAAAACAACAAGTTTTACGAACAAGATTGCAATTTAAACAGGAAAGAAACTACAAATGTAAAGAAATGACAAGATAACACAAAGAAAAATGCCAGCTTCCGAGAGCCGGGCTTTCACATCTGTCCTGCTGCTGAACCAGCCATCTTCGCAATCAGTTATTAGAGGCAACCCGATGTTGTCCTGATCTACTTTCAGCGACCCAACCAAACTATAGAGCCCCTCCTCCTCATTCAGATGATTTTGGGCCCTTCCTGCCCGAAGTTGATTGCTGCACTATCAAGTAGGTCCTGCACCTTGTGCTTGAAGGCCAGACAACCTTCAATGTTGTGCCCCGGTGCTCCTGAATGGAAATCACAGTGCTCACTGATATCATACCCTGCTGGAGGCGTACCCGTCAGCGGGGCTAACTTCCTCTTCTCAACCAACTGTAATCGTAGCAACACCTGAAGAAGTTCGGCATATGGCATCGGAGGCGCACTAAATACCCTCATCGGCCTCTGATTTTGAGCTCTTCGCTGATTGGGATGCTGTTGCCTTTGCCACTGTTGAGATTGTTGATGTCGTCGCTAGTATCGGGTTGACTGTTGACCAACCTTTGTAGCAAATACAACATCGGTTTCTTGACTTTCACCATACTGATTAAAGCACTCCTTATGCTTAGCCATTTTCTTTCTCAGATCTGCCCCAGGAATAGGCAACAGTTGTGGGCATGGAGATTCTGACACCATGGAGTCCAGGATACGTTTCTGACCTACTGCAGCTTCAGAAACATCCATCATCTTAGCAACAACTAGAGGTTGCTGATGTCCGTCAACACGTTCGTTAAGCTCAGGTTCCCTAGGCACAGGTGGCACGAGCTTTTTCACTGCGGCTTCAAATAGCTGATCGTCCTCTTTCCTAAGCACATTCTTGACTACTTCCATGATCAAGCTCATTTGGGTCTTCAGCTGACTATTTTCCTCTTTGAGAATCTTCTGCTCCAGACGTATCTCTTGCATGCCTCTCATCATCTGCCCCAGCTGGCTTCGGACTTCAGTCAATTCAACCTGATTCTGTTCCATATCTCTGAAGGAATTCCTACAACAAACTGGACGATGAGGAAATAAGACCCACTGTTCTGATGTGCCTGTTAAATGATAGTACAATGCAGAAAGCAAACACATATTCATGACAAGACAAAGAGAAACTCAAGCTATAAGCTCACAGACGAACACCTCCCACACATGTATAACCAACAAAAGCTACACGTAAGCACAAATGAGTACGAATACAATGACCCCAGCCAACAATCCTGGTGATGGTCAGCAACAATAACGCACAAAAGCTAAACGGGTTAGGCAGAGAAAACAGATGCGACACCCGGCACAGAAACCTCTAGAAACTTCTCCCATATCCAACTGAACTCTCCATTTGACATTCTTCAGAACACACACTTCCTGTGGAGTCTCCCATGACGTTAACTGACGAACCCACATAACTGGATGACGGAGAATCATTAATCTGAACAAAACCCTGGGGCGTGATGAAAATTCGGTTAGAGTCTAACAGGTCCTGAACCTGGCTTCTAAGCACCTTACAATCATTTGTTGAATGCCCCTGTGCCCCAACATGGTACTCACAGCGGGCGCTGGCATCAAAACCTGGAGGATATGGTGGAATCATTGGATTAGTCTCTTTCGGCACTATCAATCCACTTCTGACCAGATCTGGCAACAACTGACTGTACGACACCGGTAGCTGAGTAAACTGCCTTTCAGGTTTCCTTGGTCTTCGTTGGGCGTGCTGACGCGATCGACGACAGGATGACCGTTGACTTGGAGTGTCTGAAAACCGATCCTGAGATGCTAGAGATTCTGAGACGATGTCATTTCCTTCTTCCCACTCTTCTTGAGAACTGACAACTGACTCATTCTTATCGACTGGGATATAAGGAGCATCTCGAAGCTTTCCACTCTTGAGTCCTCTCTCAACAATCTCCCCCATTCTCATCAGGCCCACAAAGTTTGTACAACCGAACAATTTGTCATAATAATGGCCTTTCAGAGTACCCAAGAAGATGTCAACCATTTCTCTTTCCTGAAGCGGTGGTTGAACACTAGCAACCAATTCTTTCCATCTTTGCACATACCCTCTGAATGATTCATTCCCCGCCCGAGATAATTCTTGCAGATGTACGAGACTAGGAGCCATATCCATGTTGTAATCGTACTGCTTCAGGAAAGCTCTGGATAAATCCACCCATGATCGAATCTGATTACTCTCTAACTGCATATACCACCTCAAAGATGCCCCAGTCAGACTATACTGAAAGCAATGGATCATCAGCTTGTCATTTCATACAAACGAAGTCATTCTTCGACAGAACATCGTCAAATGTTGCTTCGGACAACTATCTCCCGTGTACTTCTCAAATTTCGGCACTTTGAACTTATAAGGCAACACCAGGTCAGGGACCAAACACATGTCTGCAGCATTCAGGTTAACAACCTCTTTGACCTTCAAAGCTTTAACTCTTTCTTCCAATACTCGGAGTCTCCTATCACCTTCAAGAGTTCTTGAGTTTACAGTCCTGGCTACCGGGATATCTCTGCGTGGATTCCCCTCAAGGAAAACAGCACCTTGGTTGTTAACAGGAGGAGGACATTCATTTCGGGCAACAAACTGCTCATGTCGATCTCGGTTCTCAACAGTAGGCTGTACAACTTGGTCTGCAGTAACGTTGTTCGCTTGCGGGAAGTCTTCCATAGAATCATACTGAGGATTGGACGTCATAGTAAACCCTGTCAAGGTGTTAGGAGACTGGAAATTTCCTTCGGACATAGCTATCAATTACCTTTAGCTGACTACACTGCTCCAACCCCTTGGTCGTCTTCAATCAACAGTTGCTCAATCCAAACTTCGGGTACTCACCTTCAGGAAACAAAGGCTGGATCAGAACTCTGGCTAACTGGAGAAATGCTATGCAATATGATGCAAAGGTGCTTATGCAAATGCAATGCAATGCAACAAACACGGGATCACAGCCCCCACAACAAGCGCTAAATGCTGCTGCACAGCCGACGGAGTACGTTCTCTCTAAAAGAGAACGCCAAGATAGCTGGTGGTCTGGAAGTCAAGGTTCTTGCGCAAAACAAAACCCCACTCACGGGTATGGACCTAAGTCACAGCATCCTATGCGGTCGCCAGCGTCACAGACTTTCATGAGGAATGATGCGATTCCCAGAAGGAGTGGCACCGTCATCTCATGAAGAGGCCTCACTTAGCTGACTTCCAATTGATCGGTCCCCAGAGTCGACAATCCTCACGTCTGGACTCCCCTATGATCCTCAGGACCTTAGAGAAGCACCTCGGAGAGAACCTCGTCTGAGCGCGGATTTCGTGGGGACCCTCTGCCTGCTCAGCAGACAGGTTCGCCCACAAATCTCCACAACTACGTCTAAATGCATACTCAAGCAGCCCAGGTCCGGCTATAACTCAAAATATCACCCTTCCCCGCACAACGGCAATAGATAAAAGCGAATACAGAAATAAACACCCAAAAGACAAGCAAACAAGCACTAGGATTGACTCTCTTAGGGGACGTTGGATCCCACATGCATAAGGAACTATCGCAGTCCTTAGCAGCCAGGGGACGTTGGATCCCCAGCAGAGTCGCCAGCTGTCGCTACTGTGAAAATCGGCGCCGGCTGACAGAAGAGTCGTCACCGTGCGTTATTTATCCCAACGGAGGGAAAGGAAACGCTCGAAGTAAACCTCGCAAAAAATGGGAAAGGTATGGTCGTCGCAACCAAAACCTGGGTTCGGGAGTCGGTTACGCAAAGGGAAGGTATTAGCACCCCTCACGTCCGTCATACTCGACCGGATCCACGCTTGCTTGGTTTGTCTAAAGGATGCAAAACAATCTATCTATGGCTGCTAAAGCTAAACGGAAGGGAATTGACTCGATAGAGCGTCGCACTCTATGCCTACGTATTCTCAAGAGAGAAAGTCAGAGTCAACGTAGTTCGGGACTACGGGGAAATTGGCTCGCCAAGACCTCGCGTCTTGTGCCTACGTACTTCCACACTGCATGGAAGATCAGAGCTGACGTAGTTCAGGCTAACTACGGCTAAACTGGGTGTTCTCACACAGCAGTGAGAAATTAAACTGGTTTGAGAGGTATGGGAACCTATGGGAAAAACTACGGTCTGGTCTCAAATGCACTCGGGCAAGAGAAAAGGGGTAACAATCAGTCGTCAGCGGGAAAGTCTCGATCGCACAGCAGCGAGAGAACAAAAGGTTAAGTGTTAGTGTGCTCGCTAGGATATCGCATCCTATGCCTACATATTCTCGTCTGGTACGAGAAATCAGAGCAGCTGTAGTTCGGCTACTTTCGGGACCACAGCTCAAATCTCATTTTATTAATCTTCTGTAAAAAGGTTACAATGATTGAATGCTGGAAAATAATATCCTAGAAAATACTATCCTATCCTATGAAGAATCAAATGGAAAATAGTCCCCTAACAAGTGGACTTCTAAAACTACCTCTAAAAAGGTAAACAGTCCCCTAACAAATGGACTTGTAAAACTACTTCTAAAAGTGCAAAATAAACTCTATGAAAAATGTACTCTAAAAAATATTAAATCTACAAACTAATATTTTTTACTATTTTTCCCTCTCTTCTTTTTCAACTATTTTTCTTCTTTTTTTTCAATATTTTCTCTTTTATTCTTTTTCTTCTCCTTTTTTCAATATTCTTTCTCCAAATATTTTTCTCTTTTCTTTTTCAAAATATTTTTTCTATATTTCTTTCTATATTTTTTTCACTATTTTTTCAATATTCTTTTCTCTATTTTTTTCCATCCCTTTTTTTAAAATCTCTAAACAAAGAAAATAAGGAAAAAAAATGAAAAATACAAGGGGGGGGGGGTACAATCTGTTACAGGGGGGTGTGAAGTAATAAAAAACAAAGCAGAATCCACCTGGGCCCAGCCCAACAGAACCCTTCAGCAAAACAAATGGAGAAAAGGGGGGTGCAGGAAGTGAGAACGGGGGGTGCTGATATCAGAAAAATAAATGGGCCCAGCCCAGCAAGAAATAAACAAACAAAATTGGGGAGGGGGTACAACTGAAACGGAGGGTGTTGTTGGTAATCGCTGGGCCCGGCCCAGTCCAACAATAAGCAGAAACGGAGGGGGCATGGAAAATGGGGGTGTGTACGGACTGAAATCGAACGGGCCCGGCCCAATCCAACCCAGTCCACCTCCCTTCTCTCCTTCCATCTTCTGAACGGAACCCTAATTCCTCTTCCCTTTCTCCTTTACTGTTCATGTCCAAACGGCGCCGTTTCGCTCCTCTCTTCCTCCGTTCTCTCTAATCCCTCTCACCATTTCTCCTTCATTTCGCTTGCTTCACAGAGATGCCTTTTAATCTTTAATCCTCAATCAGTAAAAGATGCCATTAGAAGTGGACAAGAAAATCTATGAAGAAATCTGGATGGAAGGTTGAAGATCATGCAGGTTGCGTGTTACTTTCTTGCATAAAGATCCAGGAAGTAATGAAGGTTGGATGAACGGAGTTTGATTGTTGATGACGAAGATTTGAGCTTAGATCTTGTTCGGTGTGATGTTGATACGAAGAAGGTGGACATTCGAATCCAGGTTCGGTGACGAAGATGGTTGAGGGTTGAAGGTCGTGTTAACATTTCTGGAAATTCGTTGAAGAATCTTGAGTGTTTTCTGGAGATTTGTTGAAGATTCTTGCTGTGACGAACAACTCTTAATGATGAACTGTGATGAGATCTTGATGAAGCTCCTAAAAACCTTGTGGACGAATCTTTGGAGTTTTTGTTTTCTGGAAACTTGCAGGTGATGAGGAATGCTGAGATTCTTCCGTTGAAGGCATTGCATGTGAACATTTCGATGTTGATGTTGGAGTTCTTGGATATCTGAGCTATTACGGAGAGAACATGATGAACGATGAACACGTGATGAACAAGGATGAATACTGCTGAGCGCCATTGAAGATCTGAGAAGATTTGTTGTAGCTGAAGCTTTTCTGGAAACGCTTGAATATCAATGGAGATTGGACGAAGATCTTGGAAGAAGTTTCTGGAGGTTGACGATGAAGGCTTGAATGTTCATAGATGCACTTGGTATGAAGATCTGAAAAAAGTGATGAACATTGTTGAAGAATCTGGGAAATGGATGAACATAGATGATGATGATGATCGGGAAGATGAAGATCAAAGATGAAGAATTCTGGAAATTTTCAGTTTTCCGGCGGGTTGTTACGGCGGCCGGAGGGAGTTAGGGTGGTCGGAGGTGGGAAGTTAGGGTGGTCGGAGGTGGTGGGGGCGGTGGTTGCATGGCCGCCGGCCATGCAACCGGCGAAGCTGGCGTGATGACAAGTGTCACGGGGGAAGCATGCATGCGAAACGCGTGGAGGGTTATGTGACAGAGTGAAACGCGTGGCTGAATTCTGGTGAAGATGAGTTATGAGGTGGGGTCCTTTGGTTTACACGCGTGGATCATTATATAGCTGACAAGTGTCACTTTCTGGACTGAAATGGCCAAAAACGAACTGATGGATTTTGGGCCTCCAACCTGCACTGGGCCCAACGAAAAATGACTGCAATAAACCCAAAAATTCTAAATTAAAAATTAAAAAAGAAAATCAAACCCAATTAGAAGCTAATCAAAGACTTAATCCTAATTAACTAATTAACACTACAATTAGATGCTAAAAGACACTTAAACTAATCTAATCCTAATTAAATCTAACAAACTCTAATTAAAAGATAACTAATATTAAACTCTAATTAAACTAATTAAATCCTAATTAAATCTAAAAGATGATTAAAATCTAGTTAAACTCTATATTAAACTAAAACTAATAAAACTCTAATAACCCCACTAACCTCTAAACTAATGAAAAAGACTATTAATTTCTATTATCTAGATTAAAATCTATATCTAAAAATAAAAAACTCTAATGACTCCTATTTAGCAATCTATTAAAATCCTATTAATTCTAATAAAATCTATATTATTTAATAAAACTATTAAATCCTATTAAAAACTCTATAAAATTCTAAAAAATGATTTAAAGCTATTAAAAATATTAAAAAAATCTATTTAAATTCTAGAAAAATCTATAAAGCCTATTTAAAATCTACAAAAGGCTATTAAATTCTAAAAAATGCTAACAAAGGCAAATAACCAACATAAAAGAGAGCACGAGACCAGATCGAAGCAAAACAATAAATCCCGACACCAAGAAACTCAAAAATCACTGCATAAACTGAAAACACCCAGGAAGCGCGCGACTTCTCAAAATAAACCTCCGATTATCAGAACGGTCTGAGACACCTGAAAAGCGACAACAAGGCTGTGATCCCGATAAAATCACCATGATTGAGGAAATGCACTATATGCAGTATGCAAATGCAAATGCGAACATGCGTCGGAGCATAAACCGAAAGTGGCACCGGTTGGTCAAATTTTAGGGTGCAACATACTCCTCAGTGAATCTTTTACAACGCCGGTCTTCCCCAGCAAAGCGGATGTTTATTTCATCCCCTTTCGACTCCGACATCTTCAACAGCTATGTTGACTCGGTTTCCCCATTTGAAGTGGATATTTATTTTATCCCTTGTGAAACCTCAACACGGGTATCTCCATCTGTAATTCCAACAAGAAAATCTCCAGTGAAATGGATATTTATTTTATCCGTGAAAGTTATTCAGTTATGAGTTTGATCCGCCTCCTAGTAGATCTTTATTCTCATTTTCAACAGGATAACCAAGACTGATCCAGATGTTATATCCCCAAGTGGAATGTTCTCTATTCCCCAAAGAAGCTTTGAAGTCCTGAAGCAAGATGGTGATCCTGTATTTGGTTCTCCACTTATCCCCGATGATACTTCTATCTTTGAAGATTGGTCGGATGTTTGCTTCGAGATGTTTATTTCATCTCCAGTTTCCTCTTTTCGTTTGTTTTGTCAGCATAAACATACGCATAGCATATAGATAGATAGCATGGCATATGCATCCTGCATCTTTGTGTTTTTTTGTTCTGTCACTCTGGTCGTTTTTATCCCCAAGTGGCTAGGTGTGTCTTCTCCTTCCAAGTAGAGTTGTCATCCCTAGGCAGAAAAGAGCGCAATATTTTTCCCCACGGAGTTCGATCCCCATGGAAGACGGTTGTTTCAGTATATCCCATCTGAGTTCATACCTCAATGGTCGATTCTTTTTTGACAGTTTCTCTTCAGTTATTTCCTGAATTGAACTTCGGTCTTTGGCAATCACATTTCGGATATCTCCGACTTTTGGATATGGATTAAGTGTGCATTTATTTTGCACTCAAGAGAATTTTATGCAAATAATTATTGAAGGCAGGCATTCTGCCAATAGTATTATCAAAATGCCTCAACAAGATATATCTGGACTGCAAGCGACCTCTTTATTTGAGCAACTCGTTTTGATCAAGATCTTACTCAAAACGACAAAAGGCAGTCTCCAGACGGTTTGCCATCCCCAGTGGGTTTATCAAGATTATCAATTCGTCAAGTTGCGTCTCTTCGGGAATCCGTCAGAGAAGTTTGTCGAAGACATTACAGATGTTTCTCTCTATTTGAGAATTCTCACCTCAAGAGTTTCATACTTTTACAACTGCAACAAGAGATACTCCTTAGGAATGTATTCCCCAGTGAGTTCATTACGCAAGTCTACTTCCATCAAATGGCATGTCTCCCGAGAAGTTTGGTGAAGATTATTACAACTGATCTCTCTTTATCTGAGAAAACATATTTTACAAATCAACCGGCTTACATCTCTTTCGAATATCCCCGGTTGTCGCTTGCGCGAAAATAAGGTGCCGGCATGACAGAAGAGTCGCCACCTTTCGTTATTTATCCCTCAGAGTGGGAAAGGAAACGATCGGAAAAACCTGACAAAAAAAGGGTAAGACAAGGTCATCGCGACCATTGTCTGGGTTCGGGAGTCGGTTACGCAAGGGGAAGGTATTAGCACCCCTCACGTCAGTCGTACTCGACGGGATCCACGCTTGTTTGCTTACTTGGACGGGTTGGTTTTATTCTATCTACCTATCAAGGCTGGCTGAAAAAGAAAAGAAAGATGACTCGGCAAAGCGTCGCACTTTATGCCTACGTATTCTCATCAGAGAATGAGAAATCAGAGTCAACGTAGTTCGGCCTACGAAGGATTATGGGGGAAGGTTGAAGGTTGCTCGCTAGGACGTCGCATCCTATGCCTACGTACTTCCACACAGTATGGAAGATCAGAGCAAACGTAGTTTGGGAAACTACGGTTTATTTCCTGTCTTTTACGAAAGAAGTGTTTTTTATTGTGTTTGCGATTTCAACCGCACTAGAGACTATGACCTGAGAGTGAATGCGTCGCATGTCACCCAAAGGGTACCATACTAAACATCCAGACTGTGGAGAAGAGGCTCTCCCACAATCCTTTCTCAGATAGCTTAAGGCTCGTAACGTACGAAAGAAATCATTCATGATTACTGTATCTTAAACTCTTTTGAGATGAGAAGAGAACAGGCCCAACTAGGAGGGAGACTATCAAGTCCTACTGTTATCATGCCATGGATTCATCCTATGGTTGAGGTTTGAACAGGGAACTCCTAGATGTTGTCATGCATAGGTTTCAACCTAAAAGTCTATCATCAAATCCTTATCAAAGGAAATGAGAGTCCTAAGGGATCATGTCAATGATACACCAAAACAGACAAAGCATCAGCTTAACAGTAAAATGCATGCAATGCAAGTGAGGGAGGAAATGTGTGTGGGGCTTCAGCCTCCACAAGCTCATCTCAACCTCAAGCCAGTCATGAAATAACAGTAATCATACTGAAAAATAAACAACATGCCATCAAGCAATATACAGTTAAAAGAAATGAAGATGCCATCAGGCAAACAACCCACATGCTTGAGAAAGAATCACCTACATCTAATCTCTAATCCTAACCCTAACAAAATGCTGATCAAATCTAAGCAAAGCCCTAAAGCAAAACCCTAAACAAGAGAAAACAATCCCAGTCTTCAAGCTTCAGAACCAGCTTACCAAAGAAAGGGAGCTAAGTAAGCAGACTCATAGTGTCTTCCTCAGGAAAGCACTAGGAGGCTTATACTTAGGAATCGTATCCTATGTGGCTCCACAACTGTGATCAGTTTACATTCCTCCTCAGGAGAAATTAAACTCACATGTTGGCTCCAACATCACTGGATATTTAAGAAATCCTACCTGAACTAGTGGAACTAAGTGAATAGACCCCTAGGACCTTCCTCAGGAAAGTACTAGGAGGCTTCCACTTAGGAACTGTATCCTATGTGGCTCAACAACTGTGATCAGTTTATATTCCTCCTCAGAGAAATTAAACTCACATGAAGGCTCCAACATCATTGGATACTTAAGAAATCCTAGATGAACTAATGGAACTAAGTGAATAGACCCATAGGACCTTCCTCAGGAAAGTACTAGGAGGCTTCCACTTAGGAGTCGTATCCCATGTGGCTCAACAACTGTGATCAGTTTACATTCCTCCTCAGGAGAAATTAAACTCACATGTTGGCTCCAACATCATTGGATACTTAAGACAGAGGTGAGAAGAAAGAATGAAAGTCATTCATGGTGCCTTCCTCAGGAAAGTACCATGAACTTCCCTCAAACTTCAGGATCTCAAACCTCACAGACAGGGAATAAGCTCCAAGCTCTGGGTCTTGATCTACAATCTTCTTCCTCATCAAGCTCTTCAACAAGATCTTCAAAACAAACTAAGCTCCACAACAAATTCCCAACAATAAACCCCAGGGACAGACAAATAACCACAGAACAGCCAAAACCATCAGTCAACTTCAGAAAATACCTAAAAATACTAAAGCAAGAGGGAAAAATCTAACAATTATTCACAAGGGTCTACAACACCTACCCATAACATCCATACATGCCCATACCCAAAAATCAAGACAAAACTCTCTAAAGAAAATGAACTATTTCACCTATGCATCCTTAAACCCTAATTTTGATACCCTAATGCTAACCTAATTAAACTAATCAAATTTTAATCTAAAAATCATGAATTAAATCCTATGGGAACTATGATTCAATATCTAATCACACCAAAAAGAATGAATTAAAAAGACTAAGGGAAGGTCCTAAAAGAAATTCTACAAAATCAAGTACAATAGTAATCCTATTTAAAAGCTATTTAAAAGGATAATATTCTAAAAATATTAAAAGAAAAATAAAATGGAATTTTATTTATTTATAATTTTTTAGACAAAATTATGAACATATGAAAAAAACAAGCATTAAAAAACAATGACTTTCTTATTTTATATGAATTATTGAAAATGCAAGAAAACATTAAAAGAAATTAAAATGAGAAAATGAAATAGAAAGGGGAGGGTGTGCCAATAGAACTGCGCCCTAGTTAATTTCTATGATGGGCCCAGGAAGGGGGGTGCCATTAGCGAATGGCGCTAGGCCCAGGCGTTATTCAGAAAAACAAAAGAAAAATAAAAGAAAAAGGTTAAAACTGCGGTGCAAATAGCAGCTATCTGAAGTTCAATTCTAGTTTGGGCCGCTGGTGGGGGGTGTGGATAGCAGTGGGGCCTAAGGCCCAATCCAATTCCTTCTCACTTCTCACGCAGGGGGGGTGAGCGAGCAAACGGGGGAGTGCATCAGCAATTCACAGTTGGGCTGGGCCCAACCCAAACCCTAGTCAGAAAACCCTAACAAAACCTAATTCTCCTCTAACCAGCCTGAGCACTGTTCATCACCTAAACCTAAGACGCCGTTCATCTCCCAACCCTCCTCTCAAACAATCTCTGAAACCCCTCCAAATCCTCTCCAACACCCTCGCCCAGATCAATACCCAAAACAAATAACACTAAACCTCTATTCTAAAAAACAAGAACCCTATCCTAGTGCATGAACGGCAATAGATATTGTGAAAAGGGGACGAACCTGAGACGATGCCGTTCTGGGATTTCTTGAAGGTTCCACGAAGGTCGCCGCGAGAGAGAAGAAGATTTTTACGTTTTCTTGGCTACTGAAGGAGCTCGCGGAGGTCTTGAAGGAAGCGTTGAAACTCGCTCGAAGATTTCTTGATAAACGGCGAAGAACTCAACGAGTTCTGTGAAGATCTGGAACAAAGCTCAAGAACAGATGAAGCTGATGATTCTGGAAACGAGCGTTGATGAAGATCGTGATATTTCTGGGCGCGCACTCAGGTGTTCATCTTTGGAGGGAAACGGAAACGAACAACTGAAAGTCCTGATGATTGCCACGTTTGGAGGAGATTGGCGGTCGTTGACGGTGATCAGTGATGAAGGATGGAGTTCTGGCAATGGAGTGTGAACACAATGAAGGTTTGAAAGTTTTTCTGGGTTTTCTGGAGATTCCTCCGAAGATTGATGGATGAACCTGGGCAAGAGGATGAAGTTTCCGGCGACGTTGAGTTCTCCGGTGAGTGGTGATGAAGGTGGATGGAGGAAGATCGGAGAAGAACGAAGCTTTTCTGGGGATTCTGGACAGAAAATTAGTACCGGCGATGGTTGCGGTGGCCGGTGACGGTTGGGGCTGCCGGCGGGAGTTGGTTAGGGCGGATGCATGGCCGCCGGTGACTCTTCTGGTGAGGTCAGCAGGGGGTCTGCATGTGTGGCACGTGGCCTGAGAGGCGCTAGCTGGGGGGACACGTGGTGAGAAGCGCTGGCAGAGGGAGAGTGAGTGGAAAACGCGTGTCAGTGAGAAAGAGAGTTCTGAGTGGTGTGGTGGTGTCCCCTGGGTGCAACGCGTGGCATCACTCTTATAGTGACACTTGGCACCTGCAAAATTCTGGACTGGAAAACAGAAAAATTGGTGAATTGGGCCTTCAAAAATGCCTCCTGGGCCCATACGAAATACTGGCAAAAAAACCCTAAAACTGAATAATAATAATAATTAAAAAAAAGATTAAATCCAATTAACCTAATTAAGACTAATCCTAATTAAACTAAATGAAGATTAAACTATCCTAATTGATCTAACAAATTCAGTTAACCTAATTAAACCCTAATTTCTATTAACTCCATTTAACCAAAAATGATTAAAACTTTATTAATTTCTATAAAATCTCTAATATTATTTAAAAAATCTATTAATCATCCTATTAAAACTAATGAAAGAAAAAATCTATTAAAAGATTAAATCTATACTAAAACAAACTCTATTATTAATAAAAGAAAAAAACTATACTCTTTCTATATTATCTAAAAACAATTAAAAACAATTTTAAAATCTATTATATTCTAAAAATGATTTAAAACTATTAAATCTATTTAAAAACCTATTTAAATTCTAAAAAAAATCTATAAAGCTCTAGAAAAAGATTTAAACTATTTAAAAAATGTTTAAAAATCCATTTAAATCCTAAAAATGATTAAAAGCCTATTTAAAATCCACAAAAGTCTATTAAGCCCTAAAAATGCAAACAGAGGCCAATAACCAACATAAAAGAGCGTGCGACCAGATCAAATCAACCAGTAAACCCCTGGCCTCAGAATATTCCCCAATCACCGTGCAAGCTGAAAATCACCGAGGAGCGCACAATTTCCCGAAAATACAACCCTGATGATCTGGACTGGATCTGCCATATCTAGTAAATGAAACCCAAACTGTAACTCTGATATCCTCTGTTTGTGCACCCCTATCATGCATCTGATATGCGAACATGAATTTAAACCACGAGCCAGCTAGGAGAATCGGTTGGTCAAATTTTGGGGTGCAACAGCTGCCCCTATTCAAACGGCTTGAACCTGACTGGGTGAGAAGCGAACGGCTCTCAGCCAATCACGGTGCGAGACGGTTGAATACCGGTAAACCCGAAAATTTGCCAACTGCACAAGCACGCGATACTCTGCGGGGAACAAATCTTCAAACACTACAACACTAGCTGCTCAACAACTAGCTGGAGAAATACTGATCTGACATTGCCGTCGGTTATCCACATTAAATTCTTCTGACATTGCCTTCAGACAACCACAACACCCAACATTACCGCTGGAAGACTAAACCTGATATCGCCGTCGAACAATCAAAATACCCCGCATCGCCGCTGGAGAGAATACAACACTGAACAATCCTGACCTGGGGTTCACTCCTGGTACATGGAACAAAAGGTACACTTGCGTATTTGGAGCTACTCTGCTGGGGATGAGAGACTCAACCAAGCACACTCTGATCTGGGGTTCACCCTCAGAACCATAACGAACATCCAAATACTACTGCATACTGAGAGACCGTAGAAATTCAACATTAAAGATATATGAAACCCTGGCCCCTGGCCACTTCCAGCTTCAGCTAGAAAAGATCTTCAAGTACTCCTGAAGATGGTATCCTTGGCCTCCAAGGATATAAACCTTGCCCGTCGGCGATTCCAGCTTCAGCTAGAACAGATCTTCAAGTATTTCTGAAGATAAACATCCTTGACCTTCAAGGATGTAAACTTTGCCCGTCGGCAACTCTGCAGGAGGTATCTTCGACTTCAGTCTGAAGAAATGGTCCTTGGCCTTCAAGGATACATGGATATGCCTTCAGGCAACTCCACCTCTGCTATAGAGCATCCGTGACTTCAGTCAGGGATATGCTTCGGCCTTCAGTCCGAACAATGAATCCTAGGTCATTCATGACCTTAGGGGATAACCTTGCCTTCAGGCACCTTCGCTTCAGCTTGGGGAAATCTGTGACTTCAGTCAGAGAAGTGGTATCCTGAGCCATTCATGACTCTACGGGGATTCAAACACTTTGCCTTCAGGCAAACTCCGCTTCAGCTGGAGAAACATCTTCGACTTCAGTCAGAAGAAAAACTATTCACTTGATCGTGATCAATCATCACCTCAGGACAACTGACTTGGTCTTCAGGCCAACACGGATCACTTTGCACATAAAAGCTGCATCTACAAACTTTCGAACTCTGTCTTCAGACAAACATTGATTCATCAACAAGGAAATATGAATCCACAGGAACATTCTGATATCGCCTTCAGGCGTTTACGAAGTCAATCTTCAGATTAGACATCACTGTTGGAGCAAACATATCACGCTGCTATTCTCTTGACATCCTGTCAAGTCGTTGCTAAATAAAAGCAAACATGTCGGGTCACCGGACATAATCATCAAGTTACCAACTCTGTTGAGGAGAGAGGAATGAGGGTTCACCCAAACAATCCTGACGACTCACTGGGGAAAAGGAAGAAGGGTTCACCCAAACAACCTTGTAGACTTTGCTGCAGAAAGACGAGAGAGTTCACCCAAACGACTTCAACAACTGCTGGAGAATAACGAAAAAGTTCACTCAGACGGTTCCTACCAACTGTACTGTGGAGCAAGTACTTCTGTTCGAGAGCACGGTAACCACCTGGTTCGTGTTTCATATGCAAATGCTGGAAAAATTGGCGTAATGCTCCGTGCGAAACGGAATGCTACACTTTTGAGTAAATGTTATGCAATCATGCAAGGAAATGCCCCAGCAAAATAAATGCTGGAAAGAGGAATCATCCTCTCGGGGAGAGTAACCAATCTACTGAGGGAGAGCTACCCTTCAAGGGAACTGCATTTTCTTGCCGACCTCGTCTGGACTTACACTTGAGGATGACGGGTTCCTCTGGAGAACACAGCATATTAGGCTGATCAACACACTATCTTCTGCTATACTCTGCACGGGGAAAGCGATAACTGCCCTGAACGGCTCCCTTGGGAACGACCCTTCTAGGGAACATAGCCTTCAGGCTACAAGACACTCATGTCATTAAGTCCTCAAACTCACGGGGATAAACAAACTTCAGCTTGTTGGACGATCCTTCAGGATCTTCTTGGGGAAACATTTCATCTACCACTCCTAGCCGTGTTCGGCTGGGAACATCAATCTACCTGCCTGCTGCTGGGGAAATGCCAACCACCTGCTGGGGAAAAGACCCCTACTCTGTTGGGGATTCCAGGAATCATCCTGGGCAACTCTTGTTAGGGACAAACCAATCACGACTTGAGCAAGCTTCCGAGGGCTCGGCTCTCTTGGAGTTTCAGGCATTGTCCTGGGCGATCTTCGCCGGGGGACGCTACTGGGGAGCTCAAGAATCATCTTAAGCAAGCAACTCGGGAAACTGCGCTGGGGATCCCATAAAACATCTTGAGCAAATGGCCCTGCTGAGGGATTCGAGAATCATCTCGAACTGCAGACTTCGTCAGGGTTCTCAAAAATCATCTTGAGCAAACGACTTCGTTGGGGGAGAATGTCAGGAATCGTCCCGAGCAACTGATCCTTCGGCTGAACACCTGTAAGACAAGAATGCTAATAACCTAGATCATGCTTATGATGCATATGCTCCGGCGCCATGCCCCACGCGGTGGAAATGCTATGCGTTTATGCTAAATGTTATGCAATCATGTACAATGATGCGATCCCGTCAGCAAAATAAATGCCGGCGGGGAGTTCTCCTGTCAAGGAGAAAGGACTACTCAGATAGAGGAATCATCCTGCTGAGGAGAACGTGGACACGCTAATATCAACCAGACTCTGTCTGGGGAAATGATCTTCGGTTGACTGCTGCAGGGGAAACGACTTCAGCTGATTACTACAGGGGACGAAGCTATACGAGAACCTGGACCTGCTGATATCAATCACGAGAGTAAACTGCGCAGCCGTCTCGGCTTCTCTTCTGGGATGACAGCTCTGTGGGGAAACAACTTCAGCTGCTCCACGCTCCACCGGGGAAAAACCAATCATGATCTGATCAACTTCCAAGGATTCGGCTCTCTTGGACATCTGCATACTCGGCTGAGGAAGGAGAAGTCATTCTGCTTCGCTGGAGAGAGTGCGACTCTGGGGAAATACAGCATCAGCTGTTCAATGCTTTGCTAGGGAAAATCCACTCATGGTCCCAACTGCTTCCAAGGATTAGGCTTTCCTGGGGGTTTTGCAGACTCGGCCGGGGAGAGAGAAATCATTCTACTTCATTGGGGAGAGTACGACTCTGATGAGGAATTTCAATTTCACTGGGGAAGAAAGAATCATCTGACTTCGGGGGAGAGTACAACTCTGCAGGGGAATACAACATCAGCTGTTCCAACACTCTACTGGGGAAGAGGGAATCATCCAACTTCAGGAGAGAATACGGCTCTTGATGGGGAATCTCAATTCCGCTGGAGACTTCAGTTTGGCACCATCAGTTACTGCATATTTTGGCGTATGAATAATTCCCTACGAAACCTGTACTTGTGACCCGGTGCTGGGGAGACACCTGCTTCGGCGACTTTACTGGGGAAAACACGAGCTTCGGCAACCGAACATTTCTATGAAATCTGCACTTGTGACCCCGGTGCTAGGGGAGAATACGAGCTGCTGCGCGCGACTCAGCTGATGAGGTGACGTTCCTTCAGGATGCGTCTGCTTGGGGAAGAGAATCCTCTCTGCCTGGGGGAGACATATCAATGCTCATGGCTTCGCATTCGGACTCTGCGGAGGAGAGACTACTGAACTCTGCTGGAGAAGGAGGACTCGCCCCGCTTCGGGGATATCAATCCGGGTCTGCTGAGGGTAATCTTGACCCTAATCTGATAAGGGATAAACGCCATCTCAATTTGCTGCAGTCTCAAACTGCACAGGGGAAACACTCTCAAAACTGTACATCTCTGCTAAGAAAACAATCCTGATTCAACAACGTCAACACAGGGAATACAGGCTACCAATCATGGAGCCGAGTAACAGGTTAGGCTGTATGATAACAATCCAATGACCGTAAGGCTTCTTCAGAAGGTTCAGGTTTTGGCAGGGTAATGACATGATTCCCCGACACTCAATTCTTGCTAGGGCGAACAAACTCATTTGAACAACTGCCCCAGTACAATTCAACTTGCCCCAATCCGACTTTTGGGAATAATTCGTTCTGAACTGAAAACAACTGGCCACCAGACAATCTTCAGAGGGCTTGCCCCATCACCTGCACAACGGGAGGATTCATCCTCGACTAACCAACTCTCAGCATGGTCGGCTTCAATATCTCTGAAGTAGTTCGCCCCTGAACGAGCGATGAGCGACTCAACATGCTCTGATTGAACACTGGAGGGATCTGCCCCCCAAATCGCAAGAACTCTGGATAAACGCCCCTGATTGGGTCTCGAGAAGATTCACTTTCGATCAACCGCTTCTTGCATAAACTGCCCCATAATCAACTGATGCTCCGGGGACCTGTCCTCAGACAAACTGATTCCAAACTCACAGGAAGTCATTGCCCCAAATTTACAGGGCTTCGCCAGCATGCCATTCTGATCCAGACCTCTGACGATTCAGTCCTGATTGACTGTTCCCTGTTGGAGTTCCTCCGCATCAGCTACTGACCTGCAATTAAGATTGTTTATTCACGAATGGTAATTTTAATGCAGTGTTCATGCAAATTTCGAAAAAAATGTTGTATTGTCACTCATTTACGTGTCATGCTAGTGAGTGACGAATGAACCAAAGAATTCAAACGTAGTGCTGATGTAATAGGGATATGATTAGCAAATCATGAAGGAGTCAGGTTACTCAACCTTATCGTAATGCGCTTTCAGAATAAACCCTGCCTCAATTAGGTCTTTTAAGGGTTGTATCGTGGTCGGGTTCACGGTTCGTGAAACAAAGGATATTTGGCTCAAATTATGATTTGTACCCACCCCTCCTACGTGATGACCTCCGATCCTAAAGTCCAGCTAACTTAGCTCGAGCGCTCGCCTCTTCGAGAGGTATGTCGAGCATTAGGAACAACTGGTTAAAGAATTCACAAGCTGTTTCAGAGTGACAGTTACTCCTTTTTCGTTTTCGGCGTCTGTGTCTACAACGATTTCGTCCTTGTTCGAGGATTTTTCTTTTATATCATTTCTTTTTCATTCTTTTGTTTTGATTCCCTAATTTTTGCCTGGACTGACTCCTTTTGAGTTCTTTTCGATTTTTCTTTTGAAGTCCAGCGGGATGCCCTGATTTTTGCCTAAGTATTTGCTTCCTAGCTTTTCTTTTTTACTTAGCGGGCTTTCTTATTCCTTTTTTTCTTTTGGGACGAGTCGTGCGACACTGGCTGTCTTGATTACTCTGAAAGGGTTATAACTGTCTCACTCCTGATTTGTGAGGTTTAACCATTGTGGTTGATGAGGTACGACCTCTGGAGAGGAATATGATGTGATTGGTCCTCGAAGGACAACACTCCTCTATAAGATTTGAACGCTCGATCAAGCTGACTGACAACTACCCTGCCCCGGGTTAAGATGTAAGGGTTTTAAAAAGTCCGAACGAAACTTCTACTTCTCGGCTCGAAGTGGTTAACAAGGGATTCTCTTCCTTATCTCTCCGGTGTTTAGGGATTTGAAACAATGCCTTATACGTCATCGGCGAGGTTTTATCTGAAAGCAATACGATCATTGGTTATGAGTATTCAGTTTCATCATCCTCCTTCCAATCTTTGCTAATCATAGTAATAAAGTGGAGTAAATAAAATGCAAGTGGTAGTGCAATGCAGTAAATGAGTGACAACGACATAACCAATTCAGAAAAATGCATAGTCACTTATTAATATTACCATTCGAAACATACAATGTTTAACAGCAAGTAGTAACTAACATAAAAGAAACTACAAATGCAAATGGTAAAAAGTCCGAGGACTGCCAATGCCGAGGACCGTCCGCCTGTCTGGATCACTGACTTCTGGAAACAATCCTCTGAATCTGCGAGCTCAAACAGCTGAGAGGTTGCCACGCACAACCAAAACTCCGTCTGGAAAGGAAATACACCCTTGGTCGATCAATTGTTGCACTTTCGCCCGGAAAGCCTTGCAATCTTCAGTTGAATGCCCCGGAGACCCACCATGGTAACCACACTGAGCATGAGGATTGTACCCTGGAGGGTGAGGTTCTGGTACGGGCTTGAGAGCTTTCGGTTCCACCAAAGAGTTCTGAATCAATTGTGGAAGAATCTGGCTATACGGCACAGGCATTGGATGGAAAGAAGCATTCCTTCGTTCTAAGTGGTTGCGAGGCCTCTTTTGATCCTGGTGCTGGTATTCTTTCCGCCAAGGGGTAAGAGGTCGTCATTTCTGTATGGCAACAGTCCCTTGTTTAGGCGCTTGCGTCCTTGAACTTGATCCAAGTAGAAACTGCGAGCGAGGCGGCGCAGTCACCAAAGGTCGCGGGACATATTCAAGATCTTTCTCAGCTTCAGGCAAAGGAGTGGAATCATTCACTTCTTCTGCAGGATACGGGATAAACTTTCCCAATGCTCTCACGCCGCCCGGCACAAGCCTAATTATCCTTGAGTCAATAAGGTCTTGAATCTTATTCTTGAGAGCCTTACATGTTTCAATATGGTGCCCCGGTGCTCCTGAGTGGAAATCACAACGTGTGCTGAAATCAATGTCTGGTGACACGTCACCTGGTGGATCTGAGGTCCGAAGCTTGAGAACATGGTTCTGAACCAACAGTGGCAACAGCTGGGCATAACTCACAGGTATTGGGTCCACAACCCTATCAAGTAGCTTCTTCTTTTGATATAACCTTCAGGGTTATTCTGAGATGCCCGGCGCGGCTGCTGACGAGACAGGTCTCGAGCTTCATGCTGTGTAGAGGATCTATGCGGGTCCATTTGGCTTCAGCATAGGTGGCTCGGACGGTAACGGAGGAAGCACTTTGGTCTCCTCTTTGGGTGCTTGACCACTCTCCTTCTTTAGCATACTTCTCACCACTCCCATGAGAAAGCTCAACTAATTCTGCAGCTGCTGATTCTCTTCTCTGAGTACTTGCTGGTCCAGGGCGTACTGCCTGCATGTCATTCATGACCTGCCCCAACTGGCTTTGGATTTTCCCTAACTCAGCTTGTACCTGCTCCATTAGTCTGAGTTGCTCGATTCTGAGTCAAACCTGCAAACACAAGGGTTAGAAGACAAGCCCCGGCTTCTGTTATGCAAGATGAATTATGTTAATGCCATGGGTGTCTGTACGTTCAGGAGATCACCCCTAACTCTGGTGTCAACGTGCCAACATAGTGTCAATGCAGTGATAAGACCGAATCCATTCATGGAAGAAAATATCTCATATTGCTCGGGACACCAGAATCAGGGTACGAAACGCGCCTGCAGCACAGACACATGCTAATGGAATGCAAGCATGAATATGCGGACTAATGCAACATGCAGTCATGCAATAATATATCCAGGTAGCTGCTGTGGGGATTCTGGGTCAATAATCACTGACGAGAAGAAAACCCCGGTGTAGGACCACTAATCTGATCTGCTAGGAACGACCTTCTGACAGGACCATATACATAAGATCAAAACTCTGCTTTGTCTAGAGCAAATGTCTGGTAATAAGGGACCCCGGGTGTACGGTCAAGAAATATCTGTTGCTGAAGTCTTCAGACCCCAAATCAAAAATCTGCCCTCTCAAGAACAAACGTACAGCTGCTGACGAGATCTTCAGACCCCAAAATCTGCTCTATCAAGAACAAACAACATCTGCTGATGAGATCTTCAGACCCCAAAATCTGCTCTATCCGGAACAAACTACTGACAACAATACTTTGATCGAAACCTGCTCTATCAGGAACAGACATATACCCGATGATAAAATCCTCTGATCAAAAAACTTGCTCTGTCGAGAACAGTCAAATCTGCCACCGAGAACCCTGGTACCAACATAACTGATTCACTGTCAAGAAAACCAGGTAGTCTGAAGGTCAAAGTTTCCTGCAATAAACCCAATCCCACTCACAGGTATGGACCTAATCCACGGACAAAGGTACGGCATCCTATGCGGTCATCAGCGTCACAGACTTTCATGAGTGACGATGCGATTCCCAGAAGGAGTGGCATCATCAAGTCATGAAGAGGCCTCACTTGGCTGACTTCCAAATGATCGGTCCCCAGAGTCGACAATCCTCACGTCTGGACTCCCCTCAGATCCTCAGGACCCGGAAAGGAGCACCTCTGCAAGAATCTCGTCTAAGCGCAGATTTCGTAGGGAACTGTGCCTGCTCAGCAGACAGGTTCGTCTACTACTTCTCCGCAACTATATCTAGGGGTATACTCAAGCCCAGGTTCGGCTTCTCACTCATAGTAACATCCCTCTCCCACAGCAGCACAGATAATCATATCAAACTGGAAATAAAATGCGGGAAATAAAGTGCGAGAAATAAAAATGCGATAAATAAACGCAACCCAACAAGCAAACATACAAGCGCTAGGATTGACTCTCATAGGGAACCGAAGAACCAGAGATTCTGGGTTCGATCCCCAGCAGAGTCGCCAGCTGTCGCTTGAGCAAAAATAAGGTGCCAGCATGACAGAAGAGTCACCACCTTTCGTTATTTATCCCTCAGAGCGGGAAAGGAAACGATCGGAAAAACCTGACGAAAAAAGGGTAAGACAAGGTCATCGCGACCATTGTCTGGGTTCGGGAGTCGGTTACGCAAGGGGAAGGTATTAGCACCCCTCACGTCCGTCGTACTCGACGGGATCCACGCTTGTTTGCTTACTTGGAACGGGTTGGTTTTATTCTATCTACCTATCAAGGCTGGCTGAAAAAGAAAAGAAAGATGACTCGGCAAAGCGTCGCACTTTATGCCTACGTATTCTCATCAGAGAATGAGAAATCAGAGTCAACGTAGTTCAGCCTACGAAGGATTATGGGGGAAGGTTGAAGGTTGCTCGCTAGGACGTCGCATCCTATGCCTACGTACTTCCACACAGTATGGAAGATCAGAGCAAACGTAGTTCGGGAAACTACGGTTTATTTCCTGTCTTTTACGAAAGAAGTGTTTTTTATTGTGTTTGCGATTTCAACCGCACTAGAGACTATGACCTGAGAGTGAATGCGTCGCATGTCACCCAAAGGGTACCATACTAAACATCTAGACTGTGGAGAAGAGGCTCTCCCACAATCCTTTCTCAGATAGCTTAAGGCTCGTAACGTACGAAAGAAATCATTCATGATTACTGTATCTTAAACTGTTTTGAGATGAGAAGAGAACAGGCCCAACTAGGAGGGAGACTATCAAGTCCTACTGTTATCATGCCATGGATTCATCCTATGGTTGAGGTTTGAACAGGGAACTCCTAGATGTTGTCATGCATAGGTTTCAACCTAAAAGTCTATCATCAAATCCTTATCAAAGGAAATGAGAGTCCTAAGGGATCATGTCAATGATACACCAAAACAGACAAAGCATCAGCTTAACAGTAAAATGCATGCAATGCAAGTGAGGGAGGAAATGTGTGTGGGGCTTCAGCCTCCACAAGCTCATCTCAACCTCAAGCCAGTCATGAAATAACAGTAATCATACTGAAAAATAAACAACATGCCATCAAGCAATATACAGTTAAAAGAAATGAAGATGCCATCAGGCAAACAACCCACATGCTTGAGAAAGAATCACCTACATCTAATCTCTAATCCTAACCCTAACAAAATGCTGATCAAATCTAAGCAAAGCCCTAAAGCAAAACCCTAAACAAGAGAAAACAATCCCAGTCTTCAAGCTTCAGAACCAGCTTACCAAAGAAAGGGAGCTAAGTAAGCAGACTCATAGTGTCTTCCTCAGGAAAGCACTAGGAGGCTTATACTTAGGAATCGTATCCTATGTGGCTCCACAACTGTGATCAGTTTACATTCCTCCTCAGGAGAAATTAAACTCACATGTTGGCTCCAACATCACTGGATATTTAAGAAATCCTACCTGAACTAGTGGAACTAAGTGAATAGACCCCTAGGACCTTCCTCAGGAAAGTACTAGGAGGCTTCCACTTAGGAACTGTATCCTATGTGGCTCAACAACTGTGATCAGTTTATATTCCTCCTCAGGAGAAATTAAACTCACATGAAGGCTCCAACATCATTGGATACTTAAGAAATCCTAGATGAACTAATGGAACTAAGTGAATAGACCCATAGGACCTTCCTCAGGAAAGTACTAGGAGGCTTCCACTTAGGAGTCGTATCCCATGTGGCTCAACAACTGTGATCAGTTTACATTCCTCCTCAGGAGAAATTAAACTCACATGTTGGCTCCAACATCATTGGATACTTAAGACAGAGGTGAGAAGAAAGAATGAAAGTCATTCATGGTGCCTTCCTCAGGAAAGTACCATGAACTTCCCTCAAACTTCAGGATCTCAAACCTCACAGACAGGGAATAAGCTCCAAGCTCTGGGTCTTGATCTACAATCTTCTTCCTCATCAAGCTCTTCAACAAGATCTTCAAAACAAACTAAGCCCCACAACAAATTCCCAACAATAAACCCCAGGGACAGACAAATAACCACAGAACAGCCAAAACCATCAGTCAACTTCAGAAAATACCTAAAAATACTAAAGCAAGAGGGAAAAATCTAACAATTATTCACAAGGGTCTACAACACCTACCCATAACATCCATACATGCCCATACCCAAAAATCAAGACAAAACTCTCTAAAGAAAATGAACTATTTCACCTATGCATCCTTAAACCCTAATTTTGATACCCTAATGCTAACCTAATTAAACTAATCAAATTTTAATCTAAAAATCATGAATTAAATCCTATGTGGAACTATGATTCAATATCTAATCACACCAAAAATAATGAATTAAAAAGACTAAGGGAAGGTCCTAAAAGAAATTCTACAAAATCAAGTACAATAGTAATCCTATTTAAAAGCTATTTAAAAGGATAATATTCTAAAAATATTAAAAGAAAAATAAAATGGAATTTTATTTATTTATAATTTTTTAGACAAAATTATGAACATATGAAAAAAACAATGACTTTCTTATTTTATATGAATTATTGAAAATGCAAGAAAACATTAAAAGAAATTAAAAATGAGAAAATGAAATAGAAAGGGGAGGGGGTGCCAATAGAACTGCGCCCTAGTTAATTTCTATGATGGGCCCAGGAAGGGGGGTGCCATTAGCGAATGGCGCTAGGCCAAGGCGTTATTTAGAAAAACAAAAGAAAAATAAAAGAAAAAGGTTAAAACTGCGGTGCAAATAGCAGCTATCTGAAGTTCAATTCTAGTTTGGGCCGCTGGTGGGGGGTGTGGATAGCAGTGGGGCCTAAGGCCCAATCCAATTCCTTCTCACTTCTCACGCAGGGGGGGGTGAGCGAGCAAACGGGGGAGTGCATCAGCAATTCACAGTTGGGCTGGGCCCAACCCAAACCCTAGTCAGAAAACCCTAACAAAACCTAATTCTCCTCTAACCAGCCTGAGCACTGTTCATCACCTAAACCTAAGACGCCGTTCATCTCCCAACCCTCCTCTCAAACAATCTCTGAAACCCCTCCAAATCCTCTCCAACACCCTCGCCCAGATCAATACCCAAAACAAATAACACTAAACCTCTATTCTAAAAAACAAGAACCCTATCCTAGTGCATGAACGGCAATGGATATTGTGAAAAGGGGACGAACCTGAGACGATGCCGTTCTGGGATTTCTTGAAGGTTCCACGAAGGTCGCCGCGAGAGAGAAGAAGATTTTTACGTTTTCTTGGCTACTGAAGGAGCTCGCGGAGGTCTTGAAGGAAGCGTTGAAACTCGCTCGAAGATTTCTTGATAAACGGCGAAGAACTCAACGAGTTCTGTGAAGATCTGGAACAAAGCTCAAGAACAGATGAAGCTGATGATTCTGGAAACGAGCGTTGATGAAGATCGTGATATTTCTGGGCGCGCACTCAGGTGTTCATCTTTGGAGGGAAACGGAAACGAACAACTGAAAGTCCTGATGATTGCCACGTTTGGAGGAGATTGGCGGTCGTTGACGGTGATCAGTGATGAAGGATGGAGTTCTGGCAATGGAGTGTGAACACAATGAAGGTTTGAAAGTTTTTCTGGGCTTTCTGGAGATTCCTCCGAAGATTGATGGATGAACCTGG
>CAWUDS030006933.1:0-29662 GCA_963859935.3 Lathyrus sativus
TAAAAGATTATAAATGAATGTCAAATAAATTATATATACATGGGTAATCAATAAAGTTAAATATTTAAGCTCAATTTTATTTGTATTCACAATAATCACATTGTATTATTGTATAATATATATATAAAAACATTTATATATTTTTCTTCTTCTCCATCACCAAAATTTTGGTTTCTTCAACTCTAAGAAACTAAGTTAAGAGACTTCAGATGAATGACCCATAACTTATACATATGCATAACAATTAAAATTAAATAACCACGCTCAATATTGTTTATATTCAACGTATTCACATTGACTCATGGTATACTACATCTTAAAATATTCAATATTTTTCTTTACCATCCCAAAGCTTTAGGTTTTTTTTATCACTAAGCAAAAAACATAAGAGACTATAATAGACGTAAAAAAATTAATTATATTTTATTTTTCTACTCCGTCACAAAATTTTAGGTTTTTTCCTCACTAAAAAACAAAGTTAAAAGACTATAATCCATAACATATATTTTATATAAAATAGGTAATAACTAAAATAAATAATCAAGCTAATATTTATTTTTATTTAACATTTTCACACTGAATTATGGTAAGTTAGACGTAAATATTTTCAATATGTTTCTTCTCCATCACCAAATTTCATATTTCTTCGTCTCTAAGTCACATAGTTAAAAGATTATAAATGAATGTCAAATAAATTATATATACATGGGTAATCAATAAAGTTAAATATTTAAGCTCAATTTTATTTGTATTCACCATAATCACATTGTATTATTGTATAATATATATATATATATATAAAACATTTATATATTTTTCTTCTTCTCCATCACCAAAATTTTGGTTTCTTCAACTCTAAGAAACTAAGTTAAGAGACTTCATATGAATGACCCATAACTTATACATATGCATAACAATTAAAATTAAATAACCACGCTCAATATTGTTTATATTCAACGTATTCACATTGACTCATGGTATACTACATCTTAAAATATTCAATATTTTTCTTTACCATCCCAAAGCTTTAGGTTTTTTTTTATCACTAAGCAAAAAACATAAGAGACTATAATAGACGTAAAAAAATTAATTATATTTTATTTTTCTACTCCGTCACAAAATTTTAGGTTTTTCCTCACTAAAAAACAAAGTTAAAAGACTATAATCCATGACATATATTTTATATAAAATAGGTAATAACTAAAATAAATAATCAAGCTAATATTTATTGTTATTTAACATTTTCACACTGAATTATGGTAAGTTAGACGTAAATATTTTCAATATGTTTCTTCTCCATCACCAAATTTCATATTTCTTCGTCTCTAAGTCACATAGTTAAAAGATTATAAATGAATGTCAAATAAATTATATATACATGGGTAATCAATAAAGTTAAATATTTAAGCTCAATTTTATTTGTATTCACCATAATCACATTGTATTATTGTATAATATATATAAAACATTTATATATTTTTCTTCTTCTCCATCACCAAAATTTTGGTTTCTTCAACTCTAAGAGACTAAGTTAAGAGACTTCAGATGAATGACCCATAAGTTATACATATGCATAAAAATTAAAATTAAATAACCACGCTCAATATTGTTTATATTCAACGTATTCACATTGACTCATGGTATACTACATCTTAAAATATTCAATATTTTTCTTTACCATCCCAAAGTTTTAGGTTTTTTTTTATCACTAAGAAAAAAACATAAGAGACTATAATAGACGTAAAAAATTAATTATATTTTATTTTTCTACTCCGTCACAAAAGTTTAGGTTTTTCCTCACTAAAAAACAAAGTTAAAAGACTATATCCATGACATATATTTTTATATAAAATAGGTAATAACTAAAATAAATAATCAAGCTAATATTTATTGTTATTTAACATTTTCACACTGAATTATGGTAAGTTAGACGTAAATATTTTCAATATGTTTCTTCTCCATCACCAAATTTCATATTTCTTCGTCTCTAAGTCACATAGTTAAAAGATTATAAATGAATGTCAAATAAATTATATATACATGGGTAATCAATAAAGTTAAATATTTAAGCTCAATTTTATTTGTATTCACCATAATCACATTGTATTATTGTATAATATATATATAAAAACATTTATATATTTTTCTTCTTCTCCATCACCAAAAATTTTGGTTTCTTCAACTCTAAGAAACTAAGTTAAGAGACTTCAGATGAATGACCCATAACTTATACATATGCATAACAATTAAAATTAAATAACCACGCTCAATATTGTTTATATTCAACGTATTCACATTGACTCATGGTATACTACATCTTAAAATATTCAATATTTTTCTTTACCATCCCAAAGCTTTAGGTTTTTTTTATCACTAAGCAAAAAACATAAGAGACTATAATAGACGTAAAAAATTAATTATATTTTATTTTTCTACTCCGTCACAAAAGTTTAGGTTTTTCCTCACTAAAAAACAAAGTTAAAAGACTATAATCCATGACATATATTTTATATAAAATAGGTAATAACTAAAATAAATAATCAAGCTAATATTTATTGTTATTTAACATTTTCACACTGAATTATGGTAAGTTAGACGTAAATATTTTCAATATGTTTCTTCTCCATCACCAAATTTCATATTTCTTCGTCTCTAAGTCACATAGTTAAAAGATTATAAATGAATGTCAAATAAATTATATATACATGGGTAATCAATAAAGTTAAATATTTAAGCTCAATTTTATTTGTATTCACCATAATCACATTGTATTATTGTATAATATATATAAAACATTTATATATTTTTCTTCTTCTCCATCACCAAAATTTTGGTTTCTTCAACTCTAAGAGACTAAGTTAAGAGACTTCAGATGAATGACCCATAACTTATACATATGCATAAAAATTAAAATTAAATAACCACGCTCAATATTGTTTATATTCAACGTATTCACATTGACTCATGGTATACTACATCTTAAAATATTCAATATTTTTCTTTACCATCCCAAAGTTTTAGGTTTTTTTATCACTAAGCAAAAAACATAAGAGACTATAATAGACGTAAAAAAATTAATTATATTTTATTTTTCTACTCCGTCACAAAAGTTTAGGTTTTTCCTCACTAAAAAACAAAGTTAAAAGACTATATCCATGACATATATTTTATATAAAATAGGTAATAACTAAAATAAATAATCAAGCTAATATTTATTGTTATTTAACATTTTCACACTGAATTATGGTAAGTTAGACGTAAATATTTTCAATATGTTTCTTCTCCATCACCAAATTTCATATTTCTTCGTCTCTAAGTCACATAGTTAAAAGATTATAAATGAATGTCAAATAAATTATATATACATGGGTAATCAATAAAGTTAAATATTTAAGCTCAATTTTATTTGTATTCACCATAATCACATTGTATTATTGTATAATATATATATAAAACATTTATATATTTTTCTTCTTCTCCATCACCAAAATTTTGGTTTCTTCAACTCTAAGAAACTAAGTTAAGAGACTTCAGATGAATGACCCATAACTTATACATATGCATAACAATTAAAATTAAATAACCACGCTCAATATTGTTTATATTCAACGTATTCACATTGACTCATGGTATACTACATCTTAAAATATTCAATATTTTTCTTTACCATCCCAAAGCTTTAGGTTTTTTTTATCACTAAGCAAAAAACATAAGAGACTATAATAGACGTAAAAAATTAATTATATTTTATTTTTCTACTCCGTCACAAAATTTTAGGTTTTTCCTCACTAAAAAACAAAGTTAAAAGACTATAATCCATGACATATATTTTATATAAAATAGGTAATAACTAAAATAAATAATCAAGCTAATATTTATTGTTATTTAACATTTTCACACTGAATTATGGTAAGTTAGACGTAAATATTTTCAATATGTTTCTTCTCCATCACCAAATTTCATATTTCTTCGTCTCTAAGTCACATAGTTAAAAGATTATAAATGAATGTCAAATAAATTATATATACATGGGTAATCAATAAAGTTAAATATTTAAGCTCAATTTTATTTGTATTCACCATAATCACATTGTATTATTGTATAATATATATATAAAACATTTATATATTTTTTCTTCTTCTCCATCACCAAAATTTTGGTTTCTTCAACTCTAAGAAACTAAGTTAAGAGACTTCAGATGAATGACCCATAACTTATACATATGCATAACAATTAAAATTAAATAACCACGCTCAATATTGTTTATATTCAACGTATTCACATTGACTCATGGTATACTACATCTTAAAATATTCAATATTTTTCTTTACCATCCCAAAGCTTTAGGTTTTTTTTTATCACTAAGCAAAAAACATAAGAGACTATAATAGACGTAAAAAATTAATTATATTTTATTTTTCTACTCCGTCACAAAAGTTTAGGTTTTTCCTCACTAAAAAACAAAGTTAAAAGACTATAATCCATGACATATATTTTATATAAAATAGGTAATAACTAAAATAAATAATCAAGCTAATATTTATTGTTATTTAACATTTTCACACTGAATTATGGTAAGTTAGACGTAAATATTTTCAATATGTTTCTTCTCCATCACCAAATTTCATATTTCTTCGTCTCTAAGTCACATAGTTAAAAGATTATAAATGAATGTCAAATAAATTATATATACATGGGTAATCAATAAAGTTAAATATTTAAGCTCAATTTTATTTGTATTCACCATAATCACATTGTATTATTGTATAATATATATAAAACATTTATATATTTTTCTTCTTCTCCATCACCAAAATTTTGGTTTCTTCAACTCTAAGAGACTAAGTTAAGAGACTTCAGATGAATGACCCATAAGTTATACATATGCATAAAAATTAAAATTAAATAACCACGCTCAATATTGTTTATATTCAACGTATTCACATTGACTCATGGTATACTACATCTTAAAATATTCAATATTTTTCTTTACCATCCCAAAGTTTTAGGTTTTTTTATCACTAAGCAAAAAAACATAAGAGACTATAATAGACGTAAAAAATTAATTATATTTTATTTTTCTACTCCGTCACAAAAGTTTAGGTTTTTCCTCACTAAAAAACAAAGTTAAAAGACTATATCCATGACATATATTTTATATAAAATAGGTAATAACTAAAATAAATAATCAAGCTAATATTTATTGTTATTTAACATTTTCACACTGAATTATGGTAAGTTAGACGTAAATATTTTCAATATGTTTCTTCTCCATCACCAAATTTCATATTTCTTCGTCTCTAAGTCACATAGTTAAAAGATTATAAATGAATGTCAAATAAATTATATATACATGGGTAATCAATAAAGTTAAATATTTAAGCTCAATTTTATTTGTATTCACCATAATCACATTGTATTATTGTATAATATATATATAAAACATTTATATATTTTTCTTCTTCTCCATCACCAAAATTTTGGTTTCTTCAACTCTAAGAAACTAAGTTAAGAGACTTCAGATGAATGACCCATAACTTATACATATGCATAACAATTAAAATTAAATAACCACGCTCAATATTGTTTATATTCAACGTATTCACATTGACTCATGGTATACTACATCTTAAAATATTCAATATTTTTCTTTACCATCCCAAAGCTTTAGGTTTTTTTTATCACTAAGCAAAAAACATAAGAGACTATAATAGACGTAAAAAATTAATTATATTTTATTTTTCTACTCCGTCACAAAATTTTAGGTTTTTCCTCACTAAAAAACAAAGTTAAAAGACTATAATCCATGACATATATTTTATATAAAATAGGTAATAACTAAAATAAATAATCAAGCTAATATTTATTGTTATTTAACATTTTCACACTGAATTATGGTAAGTTAGACGTAAATATTTTCAATATGTTTCTTCTCCATCACCAAATTTCATATTTCTTCGTCTCTAAGTCACATAGTTAAAAGATTATAAATGAATGTCAAATAAATTATATATACATGGGTAATCAATAAAGTTAAATATTTAAGCTCAATTTTATTTGTATTCACCATAATCACATTGTATTATTGTATAATATATATAAAACATTTATATATTTTTCTTCTTCTCCATCACCAAAATTTTGGTTTCTTCAACTCTAAGAGACTAAGTTAAGAGACTTTAGATGAATGACCCATATGTTATACATATGCATAAAAATTAAAATTAAATAACCACGCTCAATATTGTTTATATTCAACGTATTCACATTGACTCATGGTATACTACATCTTAAAATATTCAATATTTTTCTTTACCATCCCAAAGTTTTAGGTTTTTTTTATCACTAAGCAAAAAACATAAGCAAAAAACATAAGAGACTATAATAGACGTAAAAAATTAATTATATTTTATTTTTCTACTCCGTCACAAAAGTTTAGGTTTTTCCTCACTAAAAACAAAGTTAAAAGACTATATCCATGACATATATTTTATATAAAATAGGTATAACTAAAATAAATAATCAAGCTAATATTTATTGTTATTTAACATTTTCACACTGAATTATGGTAAGTTAGACGTAAATATTTTCCATATGTTTCTTCTCCATCACCAAATTTCATATTTCTTCGTCTCTAAGTCACATAGTTAAAAGATTATAAATGAATGTCAAATAAATTATATATACATGGGTAATCAATAAAGTTAAATATTTAAGCTCAATTTTATTTGTATTCACCATAATCACATTGTATTATTGTATAATATATATATAAAACATTTATATATTTTTCTTCTTCTCCATCACCAAAATTTTGGTTTCTTCAACTCTAAGAAACTAAGTTAAGAGACTTCAGATGAATGACCCATAAGTTATACATATGCATAACAATTAAAATTAAATAACCACGCTCAATATTGTTTATATTCAACGTATTCACATTGACTCATGGTATACTACATCTTAAAATATTCAATATTTTTCTTTACCATCCCAAAGCTTTAGGTTTTTTTTTATCACTAAGCAAAAAACATAAGAGACTATAATAGACGTAAAAAATTAATTATATTTTATTTTTCTACTCCGTCACAAAATTTTAGGTTTTTCCTCACTAAAAAACAAAGTTAAAAGACTATAATCCATGACATATATTTTATATAAAATAGGTAATAACTAAAATAAATAATCAAGCTAATATTTATTGTTATTTAACATTTTCACACTGAATTATGGTAAGTTAAACGTAAATATTTTCAATATGTTTCTTCTCCATCACCAAATTTCATATTTCTTCGTCTCTAAGTCACATAGTTAAAAGATTATAAATGAATGTCAAATAAATTATATATACATGGGTAATCAATAAAGTTAAATATTTAAGCTCAATTTTATTTGTATTCACCATAATCACATTGTATTATTGTATAATATATATAAAACATTTATATATTTTTCTTCTTCTCCATCACCAAAATTTTGGTTTCTTCAACTCTAAGAAACTAAGTTAAGAGACTTCAGATGAATGACCCATAAGTTATACATATGCATAACAATTAAAATTAAATAACCACGCTCAATATTGTTTATTTTCAACGTATTCACATTGACTCATGGTATACTACATCTTAAAATATTCAATATTTTTCTTTACCATCCCAAAGTTTTAGGTTTTTTTTATCACTAAGCAAAAAACATAAGAGACTATAATAGACGTAAAAAATTAATTATATTTTATTTTTCTACTCCGTCACAAAAGTTTAGGTTTTTCCTCACTAAAAAACAAAGTTAAAAGACTATATCCATGACATATATTTTATATAAAATAGGTAATAACTAAAATAAATAATCAAGCTAATATTTATTGTTATTTAACATTTTCACACTGAATTATGGTAAGTTAGACGTAAATATTTTCAATATGTTTCTTCTCCATCACCAAATTTCATATTTCTTCGTCTCTAAGTCACATAGTTAAAAGATTATAAATGAATGTCAAATAAATTATATATACATGGGTAATCAATAAAGTTAAATATTTAAGCTCAATTTTATTTGTATTCACCATAATCACATTGTATTATTGTATAATATATATATAAAACATTTATATATTTTTCTTCTTCTCCATCACCAAAATTTTGGTTTCTTCAACTCTAAGAAACTAAGTTAAGAGACTTCAGATGAATGACCCATAACTTATACATATGCATAACAATTAAAATTAAATAACCACGCTCAATATTGTTTATATTCAACGTATTCACATTGACTCATGGTATACTACATCTTAAAATATTCAATATTTTTCTTTACCATCCCAAAGCTTTAGGTTTTTTTTATCACTAAGCAAAAAACATAAGAGACTATAATAGACGTAAAAAATTAATTATATTTTATTTTTCTACTCCGTCACAAATTTTAGGTTTTTCCTCACTAAAAAACAAAGTTAAAAGACTATAATCCATGACATATATTTTATATAAAATAGGTAATAACTAAAATAAATAATCAAGCTAATATTTATTGTTATTTAACATTTTCACACTGAATTATGGTAAGTTAGACGTAAATATTTTCAATATGTTTCTTCTCCATCACCAAATTTCATATTTCTTCGTCTCTAAGTCACATAGTTAAAAGATTTTAAATGAATGTCAAATAAATTATATATACATGGGTAATCAATAAAGTTAAATATTTAAGCTCAATTTTATTTGTATTCACCATAATCACATTGTATTATTGTATAATATATATAAAACATTTATATATTTTTCTTCTTCTACATCACCAAAATTTTGGTTTCTTCAACTCTAAGAAACTAAGTTAAGAGACTTCAGATGAATGACCCATAACTTAAACATATGCATAACAATTAAAATTAAATAACCACGCTCAATATTGTTTATATTCAACGTATTCACATTGACTCATGGTATACTACATCTTAAAATATTCAATATTTTTCTTTACCATCCCAAAGTTTTAGGTTTTTTTTATCACTAAGCAAAAAACATAAGAGACTATAATAGACGTAAAAAATTAATTATATTTTATTTTTCTACTCCGTCACAAAACTTTAGGTTTTTACTCACTAAAAAACAAAGTTAAAAGACTATAATCCATGACATATATTTTATATAAAATAGGTAATAACTAAAATAAATAATCAAGCTAATATTTATTGTTATTTAACATTTTCACACTGAATTATGGTAAGTTAGACGTAAATATTTTCAATATGTTTCTTCTCCATCACCAAATTTAATATTTCTTCGTCTCTAAGTCACATAGTTAAAAGATTATAAATGAATGTCAAATAAATTATATATACATGGGTAATCAATAAAGTTAAATATTTAAGCTCAATTTTATTTGTATTCACCATAATCACATTGTATTATTGTATAATATATATAAAACATTTATATATTTTTCTTCTTCTCCATCACCAAAATTTTGGTTTCTTCAACTCTAAGAAACTAAGTTAAGAGACTTCAGATGAATGACCCATAAGTTATACATATGCATAACAATTAAAATTAAATAACGACGCTCAATATTGTTTATATTCAACGTATTCACATTGACTCATGGTATACTACATCTTAAAATATTCAATATTTTTCTTTACCATCCCAAAGTTTTAGGTTTTTTTTATCACTAAGCAAAAAACATAAGAGACTATAATAGACGTAAAAAATAAATTATATTTTATTTTCTACTCCGTCACAAAAGTTTAGGTTTTTCCTCACTAAAAAACAAAGTTAAAAGACTATAATCCATGACATATATTTTATATAAAATAGGTAATAACTAAAATAAATAATCAAGCTAATATTTATTGTTATTTAACATTTTCACACTGAATTATGGTAAGTTAGACGTAAATATTTTCAATATGTTTCTTCTCCATCACCAAATTTCATATTTCTTCGTCTCTAAGTCACATAGTTAAAAGATTATAAATGAATGTCAAATAAATTATATATACATGGGTAATCAATAAAGTTAAATATTTAAGCTCAATTTTATTTGTATTCACCATAATCACATTGTATTATTGTATAATATATATAAAACATTTATATATTTTTCTTCTTCTCCATCACCAAAATTTTGGTTTCTTCAACTCTAAGAGACTAAGTTAAGAGACTTCAGATGAATGACCCATAAGTTATACATATGCATAAAAATTAAAATTAAATAACCACGCTCAATATTGTTTATATTCAACGTATTCACATTGACTCATGGTATACTACATCTTAAAATATTCAATATTTTTCTTTACCATCCCAAAGTTTTAGGTTTTTTTTATCACTAAGCAAAAAACATAAGAGACTATAATAGACGTAAAAAATTAATTATATTTTATTTTTCTACTCCGTCACAAAAGTTTAGGTTTTTCCTCACTAAAAAACAAAGTTAAAAGACTATAATCCATGACATATATTTTATATAAAATAGGTAATAACTAAAATAAATAATCAAGCTAATATTTATTGTTATTTAACATTTTCACACTGAATTATGGTAAGTTAGACGTAAATATTTTCAATATGTTTCTTCTCCATCACCAAATTTCATATTTCTTCGTCTCTAAGTCACATAGTTAAAAGATTATAAATGAATGTCAAATAAATTATATATACATGGGTAATCAATAAAGTTAAATATTTAAGCTCAATTTTATTTGTATTCACCATAATCACATTGTATTATTGTATAATATATATAAAACATTTATATATTTTTCTTCTTCTCCATCACCAAAATTTTGGTTTCTTCAACTCTAAGAGACTAAGTTAAGAGACTTCAGATGAATGACCCATAAGTTATACATATGCATAAAAATTAAAATTAAATAACCACGCTCAATATTGTTTATATTCAACGTATTCACATTGACTCATGGTATACTACATCTTAAAATATTCAATATTTTTCTTTACCATCCCAAAGTTTTAGGTTTTTTTTATCACTAAGCAAAAAACATAAGAGACTATAATAGACGTAAAAAATTAATTATATTTTATTTTTCTACTCCGTCACAAAAGTTTAGGTTTTTCCTCACTAAAAAACAAAGTTAAAAGACTATATCCATGACATATATTTTATATAAAATAGGTAATAACTAAAATAAATAATCAAGCTAATATTTATTGTTATTTAACATTTTCACACTGAATTATGGTAAGTTAGACGTAAATATTTTCAATATGTTTCTTCTACATCACCAAATTTCATATTTCTTCGTCTCTAAGTCACATAGTTAAAAGATTTTAAATGAATGTCAAATAAATTATATATACATGGGTAATCAATAAAGTTAAATATTTAAGCTCAATTTTATTTGTATTCACCATAATCACATTGTATTATTGTATAATATATATATAAAACATTTATATATTTTTCTTCTTCTCCATCACCAAAATTTTGGTTTCTTCAACTCTAAGAAACTAAGTTAAGAGACTTCAGATGAATGACCCATAACTTATACATATGCATAACAATTAAAATTAAATAACCACGCTCAATATTGTTTATATTCAACGTATTCACATTGACTCATGGTATACTACATCTTAAAATATTCAATATTTTTCTTTACCATCCCAAAGCTTTAGGTTTTTTTTATCACTAAGCAAAAAACATAAGAGACTATAATAGACGTAAAAAATTAATTATATTTTATTTTTCTACTCCGTCACAAAATTTTAGGTTTTTCCTCACTAAAAAACAAAGTTAAAAGACTATAATCCATGACATATATTTTATATAAAATAGGTAATAACTAAAATAAATAATCAAGCTAATATTTATTGTTATTTAACATTTTCACACTGAATTATGGTAAGTTAGACGTAAATATTTTCAATATGTTTCTTCTCCATCACCAAATTTCATATTTCTTCGTCTCTAAGTCACATAGTTAAAAGATTATAAATGAATGTCAAATAAATTATATATACATGGGTAATCAATAAAGTTAAATATTTAAGCTCAATTTTATTTGTATTCACCATAATCACATTGTATTATTGTATAATATATATAAAACATTTATATATTTTTCTTCTTCTCCATCACCAAAATTTTGGTTTCTTCAACTCTAAGAGACTAAGTTAAGAGACTTCAGATGAATGACCCATAAGTTATACATATGCATAAAAATTAAAATTAAATAACCACGCTCAATATTTTTTATATTCAACGTATTCACATTGACTCATGGTATACTACATCTTAAAATATTCAATATTTTTCTTTACCATCCCAAAGTTTTAGGTTTTTTTTATCACTAAGCAAAAAACATAAGAGACTATAATAGACGTAAAAAATTAATTATATTTTATTTTTCTACTCCGTCACAAAAGTTTAGGTTTTTCCTCACTAAAAAACAAAGTTAAAAGACTATAATCCATGACATATATTTTATATAAAATAGGTAATAACTAAAATAAATAATCAAGCTAATATTTATTGTTATTTAACATTTTCACACTGAATTATGGTAAGTTAGACGTAAATATTTTCAATATGTTTCTTCTCCATCACCAAATTTCATATTTCTTCGTCTCTAAGTCACATAGTTAAAAGATTATAAATGAATGTCAAATAAATTATATATACATGGGTAATCAATAAAGTTAAATATTTAAGCTCAATTTTATTTGTATTCACCATAATCACATTGTATTATTGTATAATATATATAAAACATTTATATATTTTTCTTCTTCTCCATCACCAAAATTTTGGTTTCTTCAACTCTAAGAGACTAAGTTAAGAGACTTCAGATGAATGACCCATAAGTTATACATATGCATAAAAATTAAAATTAAATAACCACGCTCAATATTGTTTATATTCAACGTATTCACATTGACTCATGTTATACTACATCTTAAAATATTCAATATTTTTCTTTACCATCCCAAAGTTTTAGGTTTTTTTTATCACTAAGCAAAAAACATAAGAGACTATAATAGACGTAAAAAATAAATTATATTTTATTTTTCTACTCCGTCACAAAATTTTAGGTTTTTCCTCACTAAAAAACAAAGTTAAAAGACTATAATCCATGACATATATTTTATATAAAATAGGTAATAACTAAAATAAATAATCAAGCTAATATTTATTGTTATTTAACATTTTCACACTGAATTATGGTAAGTTAGACGTAAATATTTTCAATATGTTTCTTCTCCATCACCAAATTTCATATTTCTTCGTCTCTAAGTCACATAGTTAAAAGATTTTAAATGAATGTCAAATAAATTATATATACATGGGTAATCAATAAAGTTAAATATTTAAGCTCAATTTTATTTGTATTCACCATAATCACATTGTATTATTGTATAATATATATATAAAACATTTATATATTTTTCTTCTTCTCCATCACCAAAATTTTGGTTTCTTCAACTCTAAGAAACTAAGTTAAGAGACTTCAGATGAATGACCCATAACTTATACATATGCATAACAATTAAAATTAAATAACCACGCTCAATATTGTTTATATTCAACGTATTCACATTGACTCATGGTATACAACATCTTAAAATATTCAATATTTTTCTTTACCATCCCAAAGCTTTAGGTTTTTTTTATCACTAAGCAAAAAACATAAGAGACTATAATAGACGTAAAAAATTAATTATATTTTATTTTTCTACTCCGTCACAAAATTTTAGGTTTTTCCTCACTAAAAAACAAAGTTAAAAGACTATAATCCATGACATATATTTTATATAAAATAGGTAATAACTAAAATAAATAATCAAGCTAATATTTATTGTTATTTAACATTTTCACACTGAATTATGGTAAGTTAGACGTAAATATTTTCAATATGTTTCTTCTCCATCACCAAATTTCATATTTCTTCGTCTCTAAGTCACATAGTTAAAAGATTATAAATGAATGTCAAATAAATTATATATACATGGGTAATCAATAAAGTTAAATATTTAAGCTCAATTTTATTTGTATTCACCATAATCACATTGTATTATTGTATAATATATATAAAACATTTATATATTTTTCTTCTTCTACATCACCAAAATTTTGGTTTCTTCAACTCTAAGAAACTAAGTTAAGAGACTTCAGATGAATGACCCATAACTTAAACATATGCATAACAATTAAAATTAAATAACCACGCTCAATATTGTTTATATTCAACGTATTCACATTGACTCATGGTATACTACATCTTAAAATATTCAATATTTTTCTTTACCATCCCAAAGTTTTAGGTTTTTTTTATCACTAAGCAAAAAACATAAGAGACTATAATAGACGTAAAAAATAAATTATATTTTATTTTTCTACTCCGTCACAAAAGTTTAGGTTTTTCCTCACTAAAAAACAAAGTTAAAAGACTATAATCCATGACATATATTTTATATAAAATAGGTAATAACTAAAATAAATAATCAAGCTAATATTTATTGTTATTTAACATTTTCACACTGAATTATGGTAAGTTAGACGTAAATATTTTCAATATGTTTCTTCTCCATCACCAAATTTAATATTTCTTCGTCTCTAAGTCACATAGTTAAAAGATTATAAATGAATGTCAAATAAATTATATATACATGGGTAATCAATAAAGTTAAATATTTAAGCTCAATTTTATTTGTATTCACCATAATCACATTGTATTATTGTATAATATATATATAAAACATTTATATATTTTTCTTCTTCTCCATCACCAAAATTTTGGTTTCTTCAACTCTAAGAAACTAAGTTAAGAGACTTCAGATGAATGACCCATAAGTTATACATATGCATAACAATTAAAATTAAATAACGACGCTCAATATTGTTTATATTCAACGTATTCACATTGACTCATGGTATACTACATCTTAAAATATTCAATATTTTTCTTTACCATCCCAAAGTTTTAGGTTTTTTTTATCACTAAGCAAAAAACATAAGAGACTATAATAGACGTAAAAAATAAATTATATTTTATTTTTCTACTCCGTCACAAAAGTTTAGGTTTTTCCTCACTAAAAAACAAAGTTAAAAGACTATAATCCATGACATATATTTTATATAAAATAGGTAATAACTAAAATAAATAATCAAGCTAATATTTATTGTTATTTAACATTTTCACACTGAATTATGGTAAGTTAGACGTAAATATTTTCAATATGTTTCTTCTCCATCACCAAATTTCATATTTCTTCGTCTCTAAGTCACATAGTTAAAAGATTATAAATGAATGTCAAATAAATTATATATACATGGGTAATCAATAAAGTTAAATATTTAAGCTCAATTTTATTTGTATTCACCATAATCACATTGTATTATTGTATAATATATATAAAACATTTATATATTTTTCTTCTTCTACATCACCAAAATTTTGGTTTCTTCAACTCTAAGAAACTAAGTTAAGAGACTTCAGATGAATGACCCATAACTTAAACATATGCATAACAATTAAAATTAAATAACCACGCTCAATATTGTTTATATTCAACGTATTCACATTGACTCATGGTATACTACATCTTAAAATATTCAATATTTTTCTTTACCATCCCAAAGTTTAGGTTTTTTTTATCACTAAGCAAAAAACATAAGAGACTATAATAGACGTAAAAAATTAATTATATTTTATTTTTCTACTCCGTCACAAAACTTTAGGTTTTTACTCACTAAAAAACAAAGTTAAAAGACTATAATCCATGACATATATTTTATATAAAATAGGTAATAACTAAAATAAATAATCAAGCTAATATTTATTGTTATTTAACATTTTCACACTGAATTATGGTAAGTTAGACGTAAATATTTTCAATATGTTTCTTCTCCATCACCAAATTTAATATTTCTTCGTCTCTAAGTCACATAGTTAAAAGATTATAAATGAATGTCAAATAAATTATATATACATGGGTAATCAATAAAGTTAAATATTTAAGCTCAATTTTATTTGTATTCACCATAATCACATTGTATTATTGTATAATATATATAAAACATTTATATATTTTTCTTCTTCTCCATCACCAAAATTTTGGTTTCTTCAACTCTAAGAAACTAAGTTAAGAGACTTCAGATGAATGACCCATAAGTTATACATATGCATAACAATTAAAATTAAATAACGACGCTCAATATTGTTTATATTCAACGTATTCACATTGACTCATGGTATACTACATCTTAAAATATTCAATATTTTTCTTTACCATCCCAAAGTTTTAGGTTTTTTTTATCACTAAGCAAAAAACATAAGAGACTATAATAGACGTAAAAAATAAATTATATTTTATTTTTCTACTCCGTCACAAAAGTTTAGGTTTTTCCTCACTAAAAAACAAAGTTAAAAGACTATAATCCATGACATATATTTTATATAAAATAGGTAATAACTAAAATAAATAATCAAGCTAATATTTATTGTTATTTAACATTTTCACACTGAATTATGGTAAGTTAGACGTAAATATTTTCAATATGTTTCTTCTCCATCACCAAATTTCATATTTCTTCGTCTCTAAGTCACATAGTTAAAAGATTATAAATGAATGTCAAATAAATTATATATACATGGGTAATCAATAAAGTTAAATATTTAAGCTCAATTTTATTTGTATTCACCATAATCACATTGTATTATTGTATAATATATATAAAACATTTATATATTTTTCTTCTTCTACATCACCAAAATTTTGGTTTCTTCAACTCTAAGAAACTAAGTTAAGAGACTTCAGATGAATGACCCATAACTTAAACATATGCATAACAATTAAAATTAAATAACCACGCTCAATATTGTTTATATTCAACGTATTCACATTGACTCATGGTATACTACATCTTAAAATATTCAATATTTTTCTTTACCATCCCAAAGTTTTAGGTTTTTTTTATCACTAAGCAAAAAACATAAGAGACTATAATAGACGTAAAAAATTAATTATATTTTATTTTTCTACTCCGTCACAAAACTTTAGGTTTTTACTCACTAAAAAACAAAGTTAAAAGACTATAATCCATGACATATATTTTATATAAAATAGGTAATAACTAAAATAAATAATCAAGATAATATTTATTGTTATTTAACATTTTCACACTGAATTATGGTAAGTTAGACGTAAATATTTTCAATATGTTTCTTCTCCATCACCAAATTTAATATTTCTTCGTCTCTAAGTCACATAGTTAAAAGATTATAAATGAATGTCAAATAAATTATATATACATGGGTAATCAATAAAGTTAAATATTTAAGCTCAATTTTATTTGTATTCACCATAATCACATTGTATTATTGTATAATATATATAAAACATTTATATATTTTTCTTCTTCTCCATCACCAAAATTTTGGTTTCTTCAACTCTAAGAAACTAAGTTAAGAGACTTCAGATGAATGACCCATAAGTTATACATATGCATAACAATTAAAATTAAATAACCACGCTCAATATTGTTTATATTCAACGTATTCACATTGACTCATGGTATACTACATCTTAAAATATTCAATATTTTTCTTTACCATCCCAAAGTTTTAGGTTTTTTTTATCACTAAGCAAAAAACATAAGAGACTATAATAGACGTAAAAAATAAATTATATTTTATTTTTCTACTCCGTCACAAAAGTTTAGGTTTTTCCTCACTAAAAAACAAAGTTAAAAGACTATAATCCATGACATATATTTTATATAAAATAGGTAATAACTAAAATAAATAATCAAGCTAATATTTATTGTTATTTAACATTTTCACACTGAATTATGGTAAGTTAGACGTAAATATTTTCAATATGTTTCTTCTCCATCACCAAATTTCATATTTCTTCGTCTCTAAGTCACATAGTTAAAAGATTATAAATGAATGTCAAATAAATTATATATACATGGGTAATCAATAAAGTTAAATATTTAAGCTCAATTTTATTTGTATTCACCATAATCACATTGTATTATTGTATAATATATATAAAACATTTATATATTTTTCTTCTTCTACATCACCAAAATTTTGGTTTCTTCAACTCTAAGAAACTAAGTTAAGAGACTTCAGATGAATGACCCATAACTTAAACATATGCATAACAATTAAAATTAAATAACCACGCTCAATATTGTTTATATTCAACGTATTCACATTGACTCATGGTATACTACATCTTAAAATATTCAATATTTTTCTTTACCATCCCAAAGTTTTAGGTTTTTTTTATCACTAAGCAAAAAACATAAGAGACTATAATAGACGTAAAAAATTAATTATATTTTATTTTTCTACTCCGTCACAAAACTTTAGGTTTTTACTCACTAAAAAACAAAGTTAAAAGACTATAATCCATGACATATATTTTATATAAAATAGGTAATAACTAAAATAAATAATCAAGCTAATATTTATTGTTATTTAACATTTTCACACTGAATTATGGTAAGTTAGACGTAAATATTTTCAATATGTTTCTTCTCCATCACCAAATTTAATATTTCTTCGTCTCTAAGTCACATAGTTAAAAGATTATAAATGAATGTCAAATAAATTATATATACATGGGTAATCAATAAAGTTAAATATTTAAGCTCAATTTTATTTGTATTCACCATAATCACATTGTATTATTGTATAATATATATAAAACATTTATATATTTTTCTTCTTCTCCATCACCAAAATTTTGGTTTCTTCAACTCTAAGAAACTAAGTTAAGAGACTTCAGATGAATGACCCATAAGTTATACATATGCATAACAATTAAAATTAAATAACGACGCTCAATATTGTTTATATTCAACGTATTCACATTGACTCATGGTATACTACATCTTAAAATATTCAATATTTTTCTTTACCATCCCAAAGTTTTAGGTTTTTTTTATCACTAAGCAAAAAACATAAGAGACTATAATAGACGTAAAAAATAAATTATATTTTATTTTTCTACTCCGTCACAAAAGTTTAGGTTTTTCCTCACTAAAAAACAAAGTTAAAAGACTATAATCCATGACATATATTTTATATAAAATAGGTAATAACTAAAATAAATAATCAAGCTAATATTTATTGTTATTTAACATTTTCACACTGAATTATGGTAAGTTAGACCTAAATATTTTCAATATGTTTCTTCTCCATCACCAAATTTCATATTTCTTCGTCTCTAAGTCACATAGTTAAAAGATTATAAATGAATGTCAAATAAATTATATATACATGGGTAATCAATAAAGTTAAATATTTAAGCTCAATTTTATTTGTATTCACCATAATCACATTGTATTATTGTATAATATATATAAAACATTTATATATTTTTCTTCTTCTACATCACCAAAATTTTGGTTTCTTCAACTCTAAGAAACTAAGTTAAGAGACTTCAGATGAATGACCCATAACTTAAACATATGCATAACAATTAAAATTAAATAACCACGCTCAATATTGTTTATATTCAACGTATTCACATTGACTCATGGTATACTACATCTTAAAATATTCAATATTTTTCTTTACCATCCCAAAGTTTTAGGTTTTTTTTATCACTAAGCAAAAAACATAAGAGACTATAATAGACGTAAAAAATTAATTATATTTTATTTTTCTACTCCGTCACAAAACTTTAGGTTTTTACTCACTAAAAAACAAAGTTAAAAGACTATAATCCATGACATATATTTTATATAAAATAGGTAATAACTAAAATAAATAATCAAGATAATATTTATTGTTATTTAACATTTTCACACTGAATTATGGTAAGTTAGACGTAAATATTTTCAATATGTTTCTTCTCCATCACCAAATTTAATATTTCTTCGTCTCTAAGTCACATAGTTAAAAGATTATAAATGAATGTCAAATAAATTATATATACATGGGTAATCAATAAAGTTAAATATTTAAGCTCAATTTTATTTGTATTCACCATAATCACATTGTATTATTGTATAATATATATAAAACATTTATATATTTTTCTTCTTCTCCATCACCAAAATTTTGGTTTCTTCAACTCTAAGAAACTAAGTTAAGAGACTTCAGATGAATGACCCATAAGTTATACATATGCATAACAATTAAAATTAAATAACAACGCTCAATATTGTTTATATTCAACGTATTCACATTGACTCATGGTATACTACATCTTAAAATATTCAATATTTTTCTTTACCATCCCAAAGTTTTAGGTTTTTTTTATCACTAAGCAAAAAACATAAGAGACTATAATAGACGTAAAAAATTAATTATATTTTATTTTTCTACTGCGTCACAAAATTTTAGGTTTTTCCTCACTAAAAAACAAAGTTAAAAGACTATAATCCATGACATATATTTTATGTAAAATAGGTAATAACTAAAATAAATAATCAAGCTAAAATTTATTGTTATTTACCATTTTTCACACTGAATTATGGTAAGTTAGACGTAAATATTTTCAATATGTTTCTTCTCCATCACCAAATTTCATATTTCTTCGTCTCTAAGTCACATAGTTAAAAGATTATAAATGAATGTCAAATAAATTATATATACATGGGTAATCAATAAAGTTAAATATTTAAGCTCAATTTTATTTGTATTCACCATAATCACATTGTATTATTGTATAATATATATAAAACATTTATATATTTTTCTTCTTCTCCATCACCAAAATTTTGGTTTCTTCAACTCTAAGAAACTAAGTTAAGAGACTTCAGATGAATGACCCATAAGTTATACATATGCATAAAAATTAAAATTAAATAACCATGCTCAATATTGTTTATATTCAACGTATTCACATTGACTCATGGTATACTACATCTTAAAATATTCAATATTTTTCTTTACCATCCCAAAGTTTTAGGTTTTTTTTATCACTAAGCAAAAAACATAAGAGACTATAATAGACGTAAAAAATTAATTATATTTTATTTTTCTACTCCGTCACAAAATTTTAGGTTTTTCCTCACTAAAAAACAAAGTTAAAAGACTATAATCCATGACATATATTTTATGTAAAATAGCTAATAACTAAAATAAATAATGAAGCTAAAATTTATTGTTATTTACCATTTTTCACACTGAATTATGGTAAGTTAGACGTAAATATTTTCAATATGTTTCTTCTCCATCACCAAATTTCATATTTCTTCGTCTCTAAGTCACATAGTTAAAAGATTATAAATGAATGTCAAATAAATTATATATACATGGGTAATCAATAAAGTTAAATATTTAAGCTCAATTTTATTTGTATTCACCATAATCACATTGTATTATTGTATAATATATATAAAACATTTATATATTTTTCTTCTTCTCCATCACCAAAATTTTGGTTTCTTCAACTCTAAGAAACTAAGTTAAGAGACTTCAGATGAATGACCCATAAGTTATACATATGCATAACAATTAAAATTAAATAACCACGCTCAATATTGTTTATATTCAACGTATTCACATTGACTCATGGTATACTACATCTTAAAATATTCAATATTTTTCTTTACCATCCCAAAGTTTTAGGTTTTTTTTATCACTAAGCAAAAAACATAAGAGACTATAATAGACGTAAAAAATTAATTATATTTTATTTTTCTACTCCGTCACAAAATTTTAGGTTTTTCCTCACTAAAAAACGAAGTTAAAAGACTATAATCCATGACATATATTTTATATAAAATAGGTAATAACTAAAATAAATAATCAAGCTAATATTTATTGTTATTTACCATTTTCACACTGAATTATGGTAAGTTAGACGTAAATATTTTCAATATGTTTCTTCTCCATCACCAAATTTCATATTTCTTCGTCTCTAAGTCACATAGTTAAAAGATTATAAATGAATGTCAAATAAATTATATATACATGGGTAATCAGTAAAGTTAAATATTTAAGCTCAATTTTATTTGTATTCACCATAATCACATTGTATTATTGTATAATATATATATAACATTTATATATTTTTCTTCTTCTCCATCACCAAAATTTTGGTTTCTTCAACTCTAAGAAACTAAGTTAAGAGACTTCAGATGAATGACCCATAACTTATACATATGCATAACAATTAAAATTAAATAACCACGCTCAATATTGTTTATATTCAACGTATTCACATTGACTCATGGTATACTACATCTTAAAATATTCAATATTTTTCTTTACCATCCCAAAGTTTTAGGTTTTTTTATCACTAAGCAAAAAACATAAGAGACTATAATAGACGTAAAAAATTAATTATATTTTATTATTCTACTCCGTCACAAAATTTTAGGTTTTTCCTCACTAAAAAACAAATTTAAAAGACTATAATCCATGACATATATTTTATGTAAAATAGGTAATAACTAAAATAAATAATCAAGCTAAAATTTATTGTTATTTACCATTTTTCACACTGAATTATGGTAAGTTAGACGTAAATATTTTCAATATGTTTCTTCTCCATCACCAAATTTCATATTTCTTCGTCTCTAAGTCACATAGTTAAAAGATTATAAATGAATGTCAAATAAATTATATATACATGGGTAATCAATAAAGTTAAATATTTAAGCTCAATTTTATTTGTATTCACCATAATCACATTGTATTATTGTATAATATATATAAAACATTTATATATTTTTCTTCTTCTCCATCACCAAAATTTTAGTTTCTTCAACTCTAAGAAACTAAGTTAAGAGACTTCAGATGAATGACCCATAAGTTATACATATGCATAACAATTAAAATTAAATAACCACGCTCAATATTGTTTATATTCAACGTATTCACATTGACTCATGGTATACTACATCTTAAAATATTCAATATTTTTCTTTACCATCCCAAAGTTTTAGGTTTTTTTTATCACTAAGCAAAAAACATAAGAGACTATAACAGACGTAAAAAATTAATTATATTTTATTTTTCTACTGCGTCACAAAATTTAGGTTTTTCCTCACTAAAAAACAAAGTTAAAAGACTATAATCCATGACATATATTTTATGTAAAATAGGTAATAACTAAAATAAATAATCAAGCTAAAATTTATTGTTATTTACCATTTTTCACACTGAATTATGGTAAGTTAGACGTAAATATTTTCAATATGTTTCTTCTCCATCACCAAATTTCATATTTCTTCGTCTCTAAGTCACATAGTTAAAAGATTATAAATGAATGTCAAATAAATTATATATACATGGGTAATCAATAAAGTTAAATATTTAAGCTCAATTTTATTTGTATTCACCATAATCACATTGTATTATTGTATAATATATATAAAACATTTATATATTTTTCTTCTTCTCCATCACCAAAATTTTGGTTTCTTCAACTCTAAGAAACTAAGTTAAGAGGCTTCAGATGAATGACCCATAACTTATACATATGCATAACAGTTAAAATTAAATAACCACGCTCAATATTGTTTATATTCAACGTATTCACAGTGACTCATGGTATACTACATCTTAAAATATTCAATATTTTTCTTTACCATCCCAAAGTTTTAGGTTTTTTTTATCACTAAGCAAAAAACATAAGAGACTATAATAGACGTAAAAAATTAATTATATTTTATTTTTCTACTCCGTCACAAAATTTTAGGTTTTTCCTCACTAAAAAACAAAGTTAAAAGACTATAATCCATGACATATATTTTATGTAAAATAGGTAATAACTAAAATAAATAATCAAGCTAAAATTTATTGTTATTTACCATTTTCACACTGAATTATGGTAAGTTAGACGTAAATATTTTCAATATGTTTCTTCTCCATCACCAAATTTCATATTTCTTCGTCTCTAAGTCACATAGTTAAAAGATTATAAATGAATGTCAAATAAATTATATATACATGGGTAATCAATAAAGTTAAATATTTAAGCTCAATTTTATTTGTATTCACCATAATCACATTGTATTATTGTATAATATATATAAAACATTTATATATTTTTCTTCTTCTCCATCACCAAAATTTTGGTTTCTTCAACTCTAAGAAACTAAGTTAAGAGACTTCAGATGAATGACCCATAAGTTATACATATGCATAACAATTAAAATTAAATAACCACGCTCAATATTGTTTATATTCAACGTATTCACATTGACTCATGGTATACTACATCTTAAAATATTCAATATTTTTCTTTACCATCCCAAAGTTTTAGGTTTTTTTTATCACTAAGCAAAAAACATAAGAGACTATAATAGACGTAAAAAATTAATTCTATTTTATTTTTCTACTCCGTCACAAAATTTTAGGTTTTTCCTCACTAAAAAACGAAGTTAAAAGACTATAATCCATGACATATATTTTATATAAAATAGGTAATAACTAAAATAAATAATCAAGCTAATATTTATTGTTATTTACCATTTTCACACTGAATTATGGTAAGTTAGACGTAATTATTTTCAATATGTTTCTTCTCCATCACCAAATTTCATATTTCTTCGTCTCTAAGTCACATAGTTAAAAGATTATAAATGAATGTCAAATAAATTATATATACATGGGTAATCAGTAAAGTTAAATATTTAAGCTCAATTTTATTTGTATTCACCATAATCACATTGTATTATTGTATAATATATATATAACATTTATATATTTTTCTTCTTCTCCATCACCAAAATTTTGGTTTCTTCAACTCTAAGAAACTAAGTTAAGAGACTTCAGATGAATGACCCATAACTTATACATATGCATAACAATTAAAATTAAATAACCATGCTCAATATTGTTTATATTCAACGTATTCACATTGACTCATGGTATACTACATCTTAAAATATTCAATATTTTTCTTTACCATCCCAAAGTTTTAGTTTTTTTTTATCACTAAGCAAAAAACATAAGAGACTATAATAGACGTAAAAAATTAATTATATTTTATTTTTCTACTGCGTCACAAAATTTTAGGTTTTTCCTCACTAAAAAACAAAGTTAAAAGACTATAATCCATGACATATATTTTATGTAAAATAGGTAATAACTAAAATAAAATAATCAAGCTAAAATTTATTGTTATTTACCATTTTTCACACTGAATTATGGTAAGTTAGACGTAAATATTTTCAATAAGTTTCTTCTCCATCACCAAATTTCATATTTCTTCGTCTCTAAGTCACATAGTTAAAAGATTATAAATGAATGTCAAATAAATTATATATACATGGGTAATCAATAAAGTTAAATATTTAAGCTCAATTTTATTTGTATTCACCATAATCACATGGTATTATTGTATAATATATATAAAACATTTATATATTTGTCTTCTTCTCCATCACCAAAATTTTGGTTTCTTCAACTCTAAGAAACTAAGTTAAGAGACTTCATATGAATGACCCATAACTTATACATATGCATAACAATTAAAATTAAATAACCACACTCAATATTGTTTATATTCAACATATTCACATTGACTCATGGTATACTACATCTTAAAATATTCAATATTTTTCTTTACCATCCCAAAGTTTTAGGTTTTTTTATCACTAAGCAAAAAACATAAGAGACTATAATAGACGTAAAAAATTAATTATATTTTATTATTCTACTCCGTCACAAAATTTTAGGTTTTTCCTCACTAAAAAACAAAGTTAAAAGACTATAATCCATGACATATATTTTATGTAAAATAGGTAATAACTAAAATAAATAATCAAGCTAAAATTTATTGTTATTTACCATTTTTCACACTGAATTATGGTAAGTTAGACGTAAATATTTTCAATATGTTTCTTCTCCATCACCAAATTTCATATTTCTTCGTCTCTAAGTCACATAGTTAAAAGATTATAAATGAATGTCAAATAAATTATATATACATGGGTAATCAATAAAGTTAAATATTTAAGCTCAATTTTATTTGTATTCACCATAATCACATTGTATTATTGTATAATATATATAAAACATTTATATATTTTTCTTCTTCTCCATCACCAAAATTTTGGTTTCTTCAACTCTAAGAAACTAAGTTAAGAGGCTTCAGATGAATGACCCATAACTTATACATATGCATAACAGTTAAAATTAAATAACCACGCTCAATATTGTTTATATTCAACGTATTCACATTGACTCATGGTATACTACATCTTAAAATATTCAATATTTTTCTTTACCATCCCAAAGTTTTAGGTTTTTTTTATCACTAAGCAAAAAACATAAGAGACTATAATAGACGTAAAAAATTAATTATATTTTATTTTTCTACTCCGTCACAAAATTTTAGGTTTTTCCTCACTAAAAAACGAAGTTAAAAGACTATAATCCATGACATATATTTTATATAAAATAGGTAATAACTAAAATAAATAATCAAGCTAATATTTATTGTTATTTACCATTTTCACACTGAATTATGTTAAGTTAGACGTAAATATTTTCAATATGTTTCTTCTCCATCACCAAATTTCATATTTCTTCGTCTCTAAGTCACATAGTTAAAAGATTATAAATGAATGTCAAATAAATTATATATACATGGGTAATCAGTAAAGTTAAATATTTAAGCTCAATTTTATTTGTATTCACCATAATCACATTGTATTATTGTATAATATATATAAAACATTTATATATTTTTATTCTTCTCCATCACCAAAATTTTGGTTTCTTCAACTCTAAGAAACTAAGTTAAGAGACTTCAGATGAATGACCCATAAGTTATACATATGCATAACAATTAAAATTAAATAACCATGCTCAATATTGTTTATATTCAACGTATTCACATTGACTCATGGTATACTACATCTTAAAATATTCAATATTTTTCTTTACCATCCCAAAGTTTTAGGTTTTTTTTATCACTAAGCAAAAAACATAAGAGACTATAATAGACGTAAAAAATTAATTATATTTTATATTTCTACTCCGTCACAAAATTTTAGGTTTTTCCTCACTAAAAAACAAAGTTAAAAGACTATAATCCATGACATATATTTTATATAAAATAGGTAATAACTAAAATAAATAATCAAGCTAAAATTTATTGTTATTTACCATTTTCACACTGAATTATGGTAAGTTAGACGTAAATATTTTCAATATGTTTCTTCTCCATCACCAAATTTCATGTTTCTTCGTCTCTAAGTCACATAGTTAAAAGATTATAAATGAATGTCAAATAAATTACATATACATGGGTAATCAATTAAATTAAATATTTAAGCTCAATTTTATTTGTATTCACCATAATCACATTGTATTATTGTATAATATATATAAAACATTTATATATTTTTCTTCTTCTCCAACACCAAAATTTTGGTTTCTTCAACTCTAAGAAACTAAGTTAAGAGACTTCAGATGAATGACCCATAACTTATACATATGCATAACAATTAAAATTAAATAACCACGCTCAATATTGTTTATATTCAACGTATTCACATTGACTCATGGTATACTACATCTTAAAATATTCAATATTTTTCTTTACCATCCCAAAGTTTTAGGTTTTTTTTATCACTAAGCAAAAAACATATGAGACTATAATAGACGTAAAAAATTAATTATATTTTATATTTCTACTCCGTCACAAAATTTTAGGTTTTTCCTCACTAAAAAACAAAGTTAAAAGACTATAATCCATGACATATATTTTATATAAAATAGGTAATAACTAAATAAATAATCAAGCTAAAATTTATTGTTGTTTACCATTTTCACACGGAATTATGGTAAGTTAGACGTAAATATTTTCAATATGTTTCTTCTCCATCACCAAATTTCATATTTCTTCGTCTCTAAGTCACATAGTTAAAAGATTATAAATGAATGTCAAATAAATTATATATACATGGGTAATCAATAAAGTTAAATATTTAAGCTCAATTTTATTTGTATTCACCATAATCACATTGTATTATTGTATAATATATATAAAACATTTATATATTTTTCTTCTTCTCCATCACCAAAATTTTGGTTTCTTCAACTCTAAGAAACTAAGTTAAGAGACTTCAGATGAATGACCCATAAGTTATACATATGCATAACAATTAAAATTAAATAACCACGCTCAATATTGTTTATATTCAACGTATTCACATTGACTCATGGTATACTACATCTTAAAATATTCAATATTTTTCTTTACCATCCCAAAGTTTTAGGTTTTTTTTATCACTAAGCAAAAAACATAAGAGACTATAATAGACGTAAAAAATTAATTCTATTTTATTTTTCTACTCCGTCACAAAATTTTAGGTTTTTCCTCACTAAAAAACGAAGTTAAAAGACTATAATCCATGACATATATTTTATATAAAATAGGTAATAACTAAAATAAATAATCAAGCTAATATTTATTGTTATTTACCATTTTCACACTGAATTATGGTAAGTTAGACGTAATTATTTTCAATATGTTTCTTCTCCATCACCAAATTTCATATTTCTTCGTCTCTAAGTCACATAGTTAAAAGATTATAAATGAATGTCAAATAAATTATATATACATGGGTAATCAGTAAAGTTAAATATTTAAGCTCAATTTTATTTGTATTCACCATAATCACATTGTATTATTGTATAATATATATATAACATTTATATATTTTTCTTCTTCTCCATCACCAAAATTTTGGTTTCTTCAACTCTAAGAAACTAAGTTAAGAGACTTCAGATGAATGACCCATAACTTATACATATGCATAACAATTAAAATTAAATAACCATGCTCAATATTGTTTATATTCAACGTATTCACATTGACTCATGGTATACTACATCTTAAAATATTCAATATTTTTCTTTACCATCCCAAAGTTTTAGTTTTTTTTTATCACTAAGCAAAAAACATAAGAGACTATAATAGACGTAAAAAATTAATTATATTTTATTTTTCTACTGCGTCACAAAATTTTAGGTTTTTCCTCACTAAAAAACAAAGTTAAAAGACTATAATCCATGACATATATTTTATGTAAAATAGGTAATAACTAAAATAAAATAATCAAGCTAAAATTTATTGTTATTTACCATTTTTCACACTGAATTATGGTAAGTTAGACGTAAATATTTTCAATAAGTTTCTTCTCCATCACCAAATTTCATATTTCTTCGTCTCTAAGTCACATAGTTAAAAGATTATAAATGAATGTCAAATAAATTATATATACATGGGTAATCAATAAAGTTAAATATTTAAGCTCAATTTTATTTGTATTCACCATAATCACATGGTATTATTGTATAATATATATAAAACATTTATATATTTGTCTTCTTCTCCATCACCAAAATTTTGGTTTCTTCAACTCTAAGAAACTAAGTTAAGAGACTTCATATGAATGACCCATAACTTATACATATGCATAACAATTAAAATTAAATAACCACACTCAATATTGTTTATATTCAACATATTCACATTGACTCATGGTATACTACATCTTAAAATATTCAATATTTTTCTTTACCATCCCAAAGTTTTAGGTTTTTTTATCACTAAGCAAAAAACATAAGAGACTATAATAGACGTAAAAAATTAATTATATTTTATTATTCTACTCCGTCACAAAATTTTAGGTTTTTCCTCACTAAAAAACAAAGTTAAAAGACTATAATCCATGACATATATTTTATGTAAAATAGGTAATAACTAAAATA
>CAWUDS030006934.1:0-29648 GCA_963859935.3 Lathyrus sativus
CATGTCTCAATGACCTAGAACCATGTCTTGAACTCTCTCAAGTCCATAGCTGACTTTGGGTTGACCAAATGAAACCCTAACTCCACATTCTTTGACTGAGTCTCTTGCAGATGAAATGTATGACCATACAAACTTCATAAAGACCTCTTAAGACACACATTGAACTTTTGAACCAAGACTTATCAAAATAGATGACCTCATGACCCTCTGATGACCCTCTAATGAGCCTCAGGACAAGAGGTGACACCCATACACAAACCTCTCCTCTCAAGGAGCTTTGAAACCCAATCTTGATGGTAATGAAACCCTGATGGTTTGCACATGATACCTTTGCTTGAGCTTGAACATGAAGCTCTCCTCTTGAATGGCACAATAACTCTTGATCCTCTATTAAGAACCAATGATATGCAAAATGCAAATGCTAAAATGAAATGAAACATAAACCAAGTTAGAAGAATAAGGTTGGTCCAATTTTGGGGTACAACAGCTGCATCTGCTAACATCGAACCCAAAGGCCGACTAAACACAAAGTTGAGTACATCTGCTAATCCAAGCAGACATCTGTTAATTAAAACAGACATCGAACCCGAAGGCCGGCTCAACACGAAGTTGAGAACATCTGCTAATCCAAGCAGGCGTCTGTTAATTAAAACAGGCATCGAACTCGAAGTCTGGCTCAACACGAAGTTCAGAACATATGCTAATCCAAGTAGGCCTCTGTTAATTAACACAGGCATTGAACCCGAAGGCCGACTCAACACAAAGTTGAGAACATCTTCTAATCCAAGCAGGCATCTATTAATTAAAACAGGCATCGAACCCGATGGCCGGCTCAACACGAAGTTGAGAACATCTGCTAATCCAAGTAGGAACTTGTAAATTAAAACAGGCATCGAACCCGAAGGCCGACTCAACACGAAGTTGAGAACATCTGCTAATCCAAGCAGGCATCTGTTAATTAAAACAGGCATCGAACCCGAAGACCGGCTCAACACGAAGTTGAGAACATCTGCTAATCCAAGCAAGCATCTGTTAATTAAAACAGGCATCGAACTCGAAGGCCGGCTCAACACAAAGTTGAGAACATCTGTTAATCCAAGCAGGCATCCGTTAATTAAAACAGGCATCGAACCCGAAGGCCGGCCTAACACGAAGTTGAGAAGAGAATCCGTCGATTCACAATCTGAAAGAAGAAATCCGTTGGGGGAAGAACAAACTTGAATAAGTAAAATCTTTAGAGGGGGGAATGAATAGATGAACACATCTATCAATAACTCTTGTCAAGGTTCGGATACTACGTAGGCTCAAGAGAATACACCAATAACTCTGTCGGGGTCTAGATACTACACAGGCTCGAGAGAATATATTGTTATCTGCTGAAGATACATCTGAAAACAAAAGGTAACAACCTGGCTTATGTTTCAAATGCATATATTTGAATAATGGCGTAATGCTCCATACGAAATGGAAATGCTACGCGTTTGGGAGGATTCTATGCAAAATGCAAATGCAAAAGAACCGCTCCAGCAAAATAAATGCTGAAAAACGAAACCAACTTCGCTGGGAATGACTGAGTGCCAAGTATGACTGGACATATGCTGGGAAAACGAGCCCTGGATGGCCTCCAAGAAAAGAACTCTCCAGGGTAAACTGCCCTGTTGAGAATAAATCTGCTCTGGTGGGGATTTAAATCAACTCCGCTGAGGAAAATGCCCTGAACGGCCTTCCAGAATACAACTCTTCTGGGGGGAACAAAACACTTAAATTGAGAAAATGCCCTGAACGGACTTCGAGAATACGACTCTACCAGAGATACCACTCTGCTGGGGATTCTACTTTGTTGGAGATTAAGTCCGATCTGCTAGGGATAATGAATAAGATATACTGGGAAGTTATCCAAAACTTTCTCTGCTAAGGGTTGAGAATACGAATCTCTGGGGCAATCCCATGTTGCGGGAAAGAAAAATCTACTTCGGCGACTACACCGGGGATTAAGAGTAAAGATCTGATCTGCAGGGGATGAAAAATTAGATTAAGATCCCAGATAACTTGCTCCAAAGAATACCAATAACGACTGCATTCTGTTGCGGCAAACGCCCTGAACGACCTTCCAGAATAACACTCTTCTAGGGTCGACCCCACTCCGCGGGGAATAAAATCCACTCTGAGAGGAATTAAGAGGGAAAATCCTTCAACTGGGGATAAAATCCGTGTTGGAAAGGATAAAATCTGCTTTGAAGGGATTGAGAGAAACAATCATTAGAAGTTAAACCAAAATATCGCTTCGAAGAAAACCAATAACCACTGGACTTTACTAAGGAGAACAACTTCCCCGATAGATACTCGTTGAGGGAATCAGTATCAACCTCTGCTTGGGGAATAACGTGAATAACACTCCACAACATAAACCTCTGATTAGGGAAATAAGACTCATCACCACCAACCTCTGATTGGGGAACGAGCCAAAGACCTGTGGGGAAACAACACTGAGCTTTGTTCCACTGCCGGGGAAAACACTCCCATATCTATATGTGAAGGGATAGGTTCACACCATTGCTGGGGAATCTTAGTTTCGACCCTCTGGGGATAACTTAGGTCTTAACCTGCTGAGGGTGAATGCAGTCTCAACCTACTGGGGATGAGTGCACATTATTGCTGATGAGATACTTCCGATCTAACATCTTCACCTTGTGGAGGTAGATATGTCGTGACTTCACTGGGGATACACCTCTGAAACAGTTTCAACGACCCTGCAAATGACAAACAAGCAAATGTGTCCTGCATGCAATAAGGCTATAGTTTCAACAACCTTGCAAATAACAAACAAGCAAATGTGTCCTGTTTGCAATAAGGCTATCTCAGTCATTGTCCACGAAATTATTCAAGCAAATCAATGTTTCAATTACGATTAGCAAAGCCCACGAGTTTATGTATGCAAAGTCTTATCAAAAACATAAGGTGTCTTTTGCAAATAAAACAGTAAAAGCTAAAACAGGAAGAGAAACCTTTCTGAATAATATACTTCATTTATTGAAAATGGCCTGTAAATAGGAAGATTTACATCAGATGCAACTCCTGAAAAGAGAAAGTTGCGCAAAATATACAGAAATGCAATAAATACAAGATGTCGACAATGTGGTACAGACAACCACCATGTGTCGATTCGACTACGACTCGCATGACTTTGATGCTTCTCCATTGCTTCGTGCTCTAAAAAGAATGACTTGATTTATTGACCCTCAGGTCCTCGAAGAATCCATTATACTCATGGGGATGGACGCAGACCGCAGTCGTTTGCTTTTAAAATCCCTAACTTTTGCCTGAATTGCCCTTTCGGGTTTTCGATTCACCGGGATACCCATTTTTTCCGAAGTCGCCTTTTCAGGTTTTCAACTTCGCGGGTTTACATTTTTCCCTTTTTTATCGCTAGCTTTTGCTCGAACCCATTCTTTTTATGGTTCTCTAGGATGCCCTATTTTTTGCATGGATTTTCTTTTTCATTCCAGCGATCTCTTTAAGCAAAGTATTTTTTAACTGCGTCTGCATTCACAGGGGACACGAAATCTTCACCGTCCATAGTTGAGAGTAGTAAGGCTCCTCCGGAGAAGACTTTCCTTACCACATATGGACCTTCATAGTTGGGAGTCTATTTGCCCCTGCGATCTGTTTGCGGAGAGAGAATTCGCTTCAACACTAAGTAGCCTTCCTGAAAGCTTTGAGGGTGCACCTTCTGATCAAATGCTTTCTTCATCCTGCTCTAATATAATCGACCATGCGCAATGGATGCCAATCTCTTCTCGTCCATCAAACTGAGTTGATTCAATCAAGCTTTCACCCATTCCGCCTCATCAAGTTTGACGTCAACCAAAACCCTCAAGGAAGGAATCTCGACTTCCAATGGTAGGACAACTTCCATACCATACACTAGCGAGAAAGGAGTTGCCCCAGTTGAAGTATGTATCAAGGTACGATACCCATGTAATGCAAAGGGAAACATCTTGTGCCAATCTTTGTAGGTAACAACCATCTTCTGCACAATCTTCTTAATGTTCTTATTGGTTGCCTCAACAACACCATTCATCTTCGGACAATAAGGAGAAGAGGTGTGATGTTTGATCTTGAAACTCTGGTGCATTTCCTATATCATCTTGTTACTCAAATTAGAACCATTATAAGTAATGATTCTTTCGGGCACTCCATAATGACAGATGATGTCCTTCTTGATAAATTGAGCCACAACCTATCTGGTGACGTTGGCGAAAGAAGCTACTTCGACCCACTTAGTGAAATAGTCAATTGCCACTAAGATGAAGCGATGTCCATTGGATGCAGTCGGTTCAATCTTACCGATCATATCAATGCCCCACATAACAAAGGGCCAGGGAGACGCCATGGCGCTTCTTGGCGTACTTGAAACAATCAGATTCCATCGTCATCCAATAGTAGCTTGACCTCAACAGTTTTTGAGACATTGCATGTCCGCCTACATGCGTACCAAAAACACCCTCGTGGACCTCTTCCATAAGCAAACCTGTTTCCCTTTCGTCCATACATCTTAACAACACCAAGTCAAAGTTTCTTCGGTAAAGCACATCTTCCTTGTTCAGATAGAAGTTTGCAGACAACCTCCTCAGAGTCTCTTTGTAACGCCCCGATTCTAAATTCCCATTAATTGTTGAGTCTTTTAATTTATTTAATTGATGTTTGTTTAAATTGAGAAATTATATATTGTTATTATGTGGTGTTTGCTTATTTTATCTATTTTTACCGATTCGGAGAGTTTTCGGGGAATTAGAGTAAAAAGGGCATTTTAGACATTTAGCACTTTAGTGTGAGAATTGTTTGGTAAGTGTTGGAAAGAATTTGAGAGGAAAGAAATAGAGATAGAAATAGAATAAGAGAGGAAAAAGGAAGAAGATAGTAACATAAGAAGAAAAACAAGAGAAAGAAAAGAGGAGAAGAGAAAGAGAAGAGAAAGTGGAGAGGAAAACCTAGAATCATCAAGGGATCATTACCAAAGCTTGCAATCGATCGGTAAGGGTGTGAAACTCCATCATCTCTTTAATGTGTATGATTGTATGTGTATGTGTGTGGATTTTGTAGAGTTTCTACTCTTTTTCCACTTAGGTTAGAAGTTGGTTTTGTGAGTAGAATGAGGTTTTAATCGGTTAGAACTCGGATTAGACGACGTAGTTTAGTCGGGTGATGGTTTGGTTGTGCTACTGTGACTGGTTTGGGTTTAATCGGTTGGTTGTGTGGAGTTTGGGCTTTGAGACAGCCATGGAAGTTCTGTCTTCGCAAGTTCGCCAGGCGAAAGGCAGCGAAGCTTCACCAGGCGAAGCCCAGCGAGCTGTAGCGAAGCAAGTCAGAAGCTAATACCCTGTATTCGCTGGAAAGTTCGCCAGGCGAGGTTAGTTGGCGAAGGTTCGCCAGGCGAGTGGGTAGCGAGCCTCAGCGAGTAATTTCCAGAATTACTCCCAGTGGACTTCGCTGGGGAGTTCGCCAGGCGAAGGCCAGCGAGCATTCGCTGCGTGGCTTCGCCAGGCGAAGGTTGGCGAACCTGGCAGTGTTATTTGTTTTACTGTTTGTTCATGACATGATGTTTGGTTGATTCAATTATGATTAATGCCTATATGAATGATTGATGTGTGAACTGTTTCAACATGTTGTGCTGTGGGTGGCCGAAAGGCGTGAATCCTAGATTGTGGAGCCGATTGTGAATCTTAATCGTTTGATAATGTTGTGCGTTTGCTCGAATTAGATAGAAATGCATTAATGGATTAATAGGTATGTAAACCTTGTGTGAAATGGTGTATAATGTGAATGCATGATAGATATATGCTATATATGTGATAAATGCAATGAGTATGCTTGTGAACATAGTATGCATTTTTATGATTGATCCCGTGGAGGATTTGTAGAACCTCGTATGATACGATGGTTATATTCGATTCCGTGGAGAATCGGTTGCATTGTGTGATTCCTCGGAGAATCGGTCATAGCATGTAATCCCGTGGAGGATTGGTTAGAGTATTTGATTCCATGGAGAATCTGCTGAGTACTTGATCCCGTGGAGGATCTGCTGAATATTCGATTCCGTGGAGAATCTGATGAATATTTGATTCCGTGGAGAATCTGCTGAGTACTTGATCCCGTGGAGGATCTGCTGAATACTCGATTCCTTAGGGAATTTGTTGAATGAGTCGGTACCGCATTTGCATCTGCATAGAGTCGTGTGTCGGTCTCTATGAGTTGCATGAGTCATCTGTGTATGATGCATTGGTTGTGTGAATATAACTGTGTATGTTATATGTGATTGTTTGGAGGAAATATAGTGAATGTTCATGTGTATGTGTAGAGACATGATTATTTGTATATGCTTAATGTGGTGAGAACATGTTTGAGTATGACTTGTATAATTATGAATATATGTATATATACAATTTTATGCATTAACTGTTATGATGTTGTTTCTCACCCTTCTGCTGTTTTATAATGCTCTATGAGGCATTGCAGAGTAGGAAGCTGGAGGTTCTTTTTGTGAAGCGATGTCTTCATTCTTTTTGGTCAATGGCTCTGATATGTAACATCTGGGTAGTTAGGAAGCCTTTGACTCTTTTGGAGTTACATTTGTTTTGATTCTTTTGTGATACATATGTGTATGTATCTGTTGTGGATACGTTGTAAAACATGAATTAACTGATGGTTGTATATACTTTTATGAATGAGATCGATTCAATATTTGGATGTCTCCGCTTTATTCTAAATATTGAGATGTGGGTTACCCATTGTTGCATATCTATTTTGAGCAGGTATCGTATGTGTTTAATTTCATGATAATGTGATGTGCCTCTTTTATACCATGTTTTAATCAAACTCTGATGAAATAAATTTTCTATGTGCCTAATTGATTTATCTAATTTATTTGGGGTATAGAAAGGGGGTGTTACATTAAGTGGTATCAGAGCCAGTGTTGTGTCAGTCGTGTCTGTCTTGTTGTTGTGTTGGTTGAACGGTTGTTTAACCTTGTTGTTATTTTTGGGAATCCTCAGAATATGGCAGGTCGTAATGACAATGCTATGGCAGCGGCGTTAGAGGCTATGGCCAGAGCTGTGCAGGGTGCACCTAACGTGAATGCGAATGATGAGTTCAGGAAGAACCAACCACAGGTGTTTAAAGGGAGATTTGATCCGGATGGTGCTCAGATATGGTTAAAGGAAATTGAGAGGATCTTTAGGGTGATGGATTGTGCTGAAGGGATCAAGGTGAGACTAGGGACTCACATGCTGAGAGAAGAGGCCGATGACTGGTGGGTCAGCATGAGGCAAGTTCTTGAGGTCGACGACGAGGAGATTACGTGGGATTTATTTCGTGCTGAGTTTCTAAGGAAGTATTATCCCGAAAGTGTTAAAGGGAAGAGAGAAATGGAATTTCTGGAGTTGAAACAAGGTAATATGTCGGTGGTGGACTACACCGCTAAGTTTACTGAGTTAGTGAAGTTTCACCCTCACTATGACGCGGTTACGGCGGAATTTTCCAAATGTATCAAGTATGAGAATGGCTTGCGTCCTGAGATAAAGCAAGCGGTGGGTTATCAAAGGATACGAAGATTTTCGGATTTGACCGAGTGCTGTAGGATTTATGAAGAAGACAGTAGAGCTCGTTCTACTCATTATAAGGGTTTGAGCGAGAGGAGAGGGAAGCAGCAGGTACGAAGCGGACCTTATGTGACGCCTGCTGAGAAGGGCAAACATAAGGGAAACTTTGATAGGAGACCCGGAGGAGGTTCCGGTGCGATCAAATGTTTTAAGTGTGGCGTGATGGGCCACAAGTCTTATGATTGTGGAAAGTTTAAGGCGAAGTGTTCCAACTGTGGACTCTTTGGTCATGATGCAGCAGAGTGTAGAAAGAATGCTGTGAAGTGTTTTAATTGTGGCGAGGTGGGTCACATTAGCCCGAATTGTACCAAACCGAAGCAAGCTCCGGCGGGCGGAAAAGTATTCGCATTAGCAGGTTCAGACGCCACTAATGCGGCAGATCGTTTGATTAAAGGTACATGCTTTATTAATGATATGCCTTTAGTTGCTATTATTGATACTGGAGCGACTCACTCGTTCATTTCTCTTGCGTGTGCTAAGCGGTTGGATTTGTGTATGGTTTCTTTGAGTAGTGGTATGGTTATTAGGACTCCCGCTTCGGGGTCGGTAACTACTTCTTTGGTGTGTGCAAGTTGTCCTTTGACCATGTATGGTAAGGACTTCGTTATGGATTTAGTGTGTTTGCCGTTGAAAGGTTTGGACGTAATCTTGGGTATGAACTGGTTGCAATTTAATAGAGTTCATTTGGATTGCTATCACAAGTTAGTAAGGTTTCCTTCTTTGGAAGATGGTGAAAACGAGAGTTTTCTTTCCACTAAAGAGTTGAAGAAACTTTTAGCGGACGAAGCTCAGTTGTTTGGTTTGTTTGCGTCGTTGTCGGTGGAGAGCAAAGTTGAGCTCGACGTGTTTCCTGTGGTTTGTGAATTTCCTGAAGTGTTTCCGGAAGATGTTGCGGATGTGCCGCCAAAGAGAGAGGTTGAATTTTCTATTGATCTAGTTCCGGGTACTAGACCGATTTCGATGGCCCCGTATCGGATGTCGGCATCGGAGTTGGTGGAGTTAAAGAAGCAGTTGAATGATTTGTTGGAGAAGAGATTTGTAAGACCAAGTGTTTCTCCTTGGGGTGCGCCGGTATTGTTGGTAAAGAAGAAGGATGGTAGTATGCGATTGTGTATTGATTATCGGCAATTGAATAAGGTGACAATTAAGAACAAGTATCCGCTTCCAAGAATTGATGATTTGATGGATCAATTAATTGGAGCCCGTGTTTTTAGTAAGATTGATTTGAGATCCGGTTATCACCAGATTCGGGTTAAGGAAGAAGATATTTCGAAGACGGCTTTTAGAACACGATATGGTCACTATGAGTATACGGTGATGCCATTCGGAGTTTCTAATGCGCCGGGTGTTTTCATGGAATATATGAACCGTATTTTCCACGAGCAGTTGGATCGTTTTGTGGTAGTGTTTATCGATGACATTTTGATTTATTCTAAGTCTCGAGAGGAGCACGAAGAACATTTAAGGATTGTGTTGCGGATTTTGAAAGAGAAGAAGTTGTATGCAAAGTTGTCTAAGTGTGAGTTTTGGTTGTCGAAGGTGAGTTTTCTTGGACATATTATTTCCGGAAATGGTATTAGTGTGGATCCATCCAAGATCGATGCGGTAATGCAATGGGAGACTCCAAGATCGGTTACGGAAATTCGAAGCTTTTTGGGCTTGGCCGGTTACTACCGGAGGTTTATCGAAGGATTTTCAAAGTTAGCACTTCCGTTAACGCAGTTGACTTGTAAAGGAAAGGCTTTTATTTGGGATGCTAATTGTGAAGAGAGTTTCATGGAATTAAAGAGAAGGTTAACGTCAGCGCCAGTTTTGATTTTGCCAAATCCTACGGAACCTTTTGTGGTTTATTGCGATGCTTCTTTGTCAGGATTGGGTGGTGTATTAATGCAAGATGGGAAGGTCGTGGCGTATGCTTCTAGGCAGTTGAGAGTGCATGAAAAGAATTATCCTACTCATGATTTGGAGTTAGCAGCCGTGGTGTTCGTTTTGAAAATTTGGAGGCACTATCTTTATGGTGCAAGATTTGAAGTTTTTAGCGATCACAAGAGTTTGAAGTATTTGTTTGATCAAAAGGAATTGAATATGAGGCAAAGGAGATGGCTAGAACTTTTGAAGGACTATGATTTTGGTTTAAATTATCATCCGGGTAAGGCGAATGTGGTAGCCGATGCCTTAAGTCGGAAGTCGTTGCACGTGTCTACTTTGATGGTTAGAGAGTGGGAACTCTTGGAGAACTTTAGAGATTTGAGTTTGGTTTGTGAGTTAACACCGAGTAGTGTGAAGCTTGGTATATTGCATGTCACGAATGATTTTCTTGCTACGGTGTGTGAAAAGCAAAAGTTGGATTTGAAATTTGTGGATTTGATGACGAATGGGAATGAAGATTTCAAAGTTGATGAATTAGGAGTTTTGAGGTTTCGAGGTCGTATTTGTATTCCCGATGACGCGGATTTGAAAAAGATGATATTGGAAGAGGGACATCGGAGTAACTTAAGTATTCATCCGGGAGCGAATAAGATGTATCAGGATTTGAAGAAGATCTTTTGGTGGTCTGGATTGAAAAGCGATGTTGCTCGTTTTGTGTACTCGTGTTTGACTTGCCAGAAGTCTAAGGTGGAGCATCAGAAGCCTAGTGGATTGATGCAACCGTTGGATATTCCGGAATGGAAATGGGATAGTATATCGATGGATTTTGTTACGGGATTGCCAAATACGCAAAGAGGACATAATGCTATTTGGGTGATTGTTGATAGGATTACTAAATCGGCTCACTTTATTCCGATTGATATTGCTTATTCTTTGGAAAGGTTAGCCGAGATTTATGTTGGCACTATTGTGAAGCTTCATGGAGTTCCTAAGAGTATTGTGTCGGATAGAGATCCTAGATTTACTTCAAGATTTTGGGAGAGTTTGCAAGGTGCCTTGGGTTCTAAGTTGAGATTGAGTTCGGCATATCATCCGCAAACAGATGGTCAAACCGAGAGGACGATTCAATCGTTAGAAGATCTGTTGCGTGCTTGTGTGCTTGAACAAGGTGGTGCGTGGGACGGTTATTTAGCGTTGATTGAGTTCACCTATAATAACAGTTTCCATTCGAGTATCGGTATGGCGCCATTTGAGGCTTTATATGGACGGAGATGTCGAACACCTCTGTGTTGGCATGAGACGGGTGAAGGGTCGGTAGTTGGTCCTGAAATGGTACAGCAAACGACGGAAAAGGTGAAATTTATTCGGGAAAAGATGAGAGCTTCTCAGAATAGACAGAAAAGTTATCATGATAAAAGGAGAAAGGATCTCGAGTTTCAAGAGGGAGACCATGTGTTTTTGAGAGTTACACCAGTTACGGGTGTGGGTCGTGCCTTGAAGTCGAGAAAGTTGACTTCTCGTTTTATTGGTCCGTATCAGATTGTCGCACGGGTTGGTGCTGTGGCGTATCGTGTGGCGTTGCCTCCGAACCTTTCGAATTTGCATGATGTATTCCATGTCTCGCAACTTCGGAAGTATGTTCCGGATCCGTCACATGTGATCCCAATGGATGAAGTTGAAGTAAGAGATAACCTTACAGTTGAAGTTTTACCGGTTAGTATTTTGGACCGTGAAGTTAAGAAACTAAGAGGCAAGGATATTGCGCTTGTGAAAGTGTCCTGGGAAGGTGCCGCGGAAGGCAACATGACTTGGGAATTGGAGAGCAAGATGCGAGAATCGCATCCAGAGTTGTTTGAATCAGGTGATATTTTCGAGGACGAAAATTTCTAAAGTGGGGGAGAGTTGTAACGCCCCGATTCTGAATTCCCATTAATTGTTGAGTCTTTTAATTTATTTAATTGATGTTTGTTTAAATTGAGAAATTATATATTGTTATTATGTGGTGTTTGCTTATTTTATCTATTTTTACCGATTCGGAGAGTTTTCGGGGAATTAGAGTAAAAAGGGCATTTTAGACATTTAGCACTTTAGTGTGAGAATTGTTTGGTAAGTGTTGGAAAGAATTTGAGAGGAAAGAAATAGAGATAGAAATAGAATAAGAGAGGAAAAAGGAAGAAGATAGTAACATAAGAAGAAAAACAAGAGAAAGAAAAGAGGAGAAGAGAAAGAGAAGAGAAAGTGGAGAGGAAAACCTAGAATCATCAAGGGATCATTACCAAAGCTTGCAATCGATCGGTAAGGGTGTGAAACTCCATCATCTCTTTAATGTGTATGATTGTATGTGTATGTGTGTGGATTTTGTAGAGTTTCTACTCTTTTTCCACTTAGGTTAGAAGTTGGTTTTGTGAGTAGAATGAGGTTTTAATTAGTTAGAACTCGGATTAGACGACGTAGTTTAGTCGGGTGATGGTTGGGTTGTGCTACTGTGACTGGTTTGGGTTTAATCGGTTGGTTGTGTGGAGTTTGGGCTTTGAGACAGCCATGGAAGTTCTGTCTTCGCAAGTTCGCCAGGCGAAAGGCAGCGAAGCTTCGCCAGGCGAAGCCCAGCGAGCTGTAGCGAAGCAAGTCAGAAGCTAATACCCTGTATTCGCTGGCAAGTTCGCCAGGCGATGTTAGTTGGCGAAGGTTCGCCAGGCGAGTGGGTAGCGAGCCTCAGCGAGTAATTTCCAGAATTACTCCCAGTGGACTTCGCTGGGGAGTTCGCCAGGCGAAGGCCAGCGAGCATTCGCTGCGTGGCTTCGCCAGGCGAAGGTTGGCGAACCTGGCAGTGTTATTTGTTTTACTGTTTGTTCATGACATGATGTTTGGTTGATTCAATTATGATTAATGCCTATATGAATGATTGATGTGTGAACTGTTTCAACATGTTGTGCTGTGGGTGGCCGAAAGGCGTGAATCCTAGATTGTGGAGCCGATTGTGAATCTTAATCGTTTGATAATGTTGTGCGTTTGCTCGAATTAGATAGAAATGCATTAATGGATTAATAGGTATGTAAACCTTGTGTGAAATGGTGTATAATGTGAATGCATGATAGATATATGCTATATATGTGATAAATGCAATGAGTATGCTTGTGAACATAGTATGCATTTTTATGATTGATCCCGTGGAGGATTTGTAGAACCTCGTATGATACGATGGTTATATTCGATTCCGTGGAGAATCGGTTGCATTGTGTGATTCCTCGGAGAATCGGTCATAGCATGTAATCCCGTGGAGGATTGGTTAGAGTATTTGATTCCGTGGAGAATCTGCTGAGTACTTGATCCCGTGGAGGATCTGCTGAATATTCGATTCCGTGGAGAATCTGATGAATATTTGATTCCGTGGGGAATCTGCTGAGTACTTGATCCCGTGGAGGATCTGCTGAATACTCGATTCCTTAGGGAATTTGTTGAATGAGTCGGTACCGCATTTGCATCTGCATAGAGTCGTGTGTCGGTCTCTATGAGTTGCATGAGTCATCTGTGTATGATGCATTGGTTGTGTGAATATAACTGTGTATGTTATATGTGATTGTTTGGAGGAAATATAGTGAATGTTCATGTGTATGTGTAGAGACATGATTATTTGTATATGCTTAATGTGGTGAGAACATGTTTGAGTATGACTTGTATAATTATGAATATATGTATATATACAATTTTATGCATTAACTGTTATGATGTTGTTTCTCACCCTTCTGCTGTTTTATAATGCTCTATGAGGCATTGCAGAGTAGGAAGCTGGAGGTTCTTTTTGTGAAGCGATGTCTTCATTCTTTTTGGTCAATGGCTCTGATATGTAACATCTGGGTAGTTAGGAAGCCTTTGACTCTTTTGGAGTTACATTTGTTTTGATTCTTTTGTGATACATATGTGTATGTATCTGTTGTGGATACGTTGTAAACATGAATTAACTGATGGTTGTATATACTTTTATGAATGAGATCGATTCAATATTTGGATGTTTCCGCTTTATTCTAAATATTGAGATGTGGGTTACCCATTGTTGCATATCTATTTTGAGCAGGTATCGTATGTGTTTAATTTCATGATAATGTGATGTGCCTCTTTTATACCATGTTTTAATCAAACTCTGATGAAATAAATTTTCTATGTGCCTAATTGATTTATCTAATTTATTTGGGGTATAGAAAGGGGGTGTTACACTCTTTATCTCGACTAGATGCCCCTGGCGGATATTCCTGATTCTTGAGAAAGTTTTTGATATCATAATACCACAACTTCCCATCAGATACTTCCTCTACTACAAAAATGAAAGTCGGCCTATCGAGGCGTGAGATAGTAATACTTGGAGCATCATTCTAATGATTCACCTTGTACATCGAGGATAATATTGCCGAAGCATCTGCCATCTGATTCTCGGCTCTTGGCACATTATGAAACTCTACTTTGTCAACAAAAGGTAACAACCTTCTGGCATAATTCATGTAAGGAATTAGGTTAGGATGACGAGTCTCCCATTCTCCTTTAATCTGATTAATGACTAAAGCTGAATCACCATATACATCAATGTTTTTAATTCTCAAATCAATTTCTTCTTCAATGCCCATGATGCATGCTTCATACTCAGCTTCGTTCTTGGTGCAGGAAAACGTTAGCCTGGCGGTGAACGGTATGTTGGAACCACGGGGAGTTGTAATGATTGCCCCAATTCTGCTGCCATAAGAGTTAACAGCACCGTCAAAAATCATCTTTCACACGTAATGGCTCATCACAATATTTCATCTTCAGAAACATGAGGTCCTCATTGTTGCACCCCAAAATTTGACCAACATTTCTTTACTAGCTTGCGTTTCATTTCATTCACATTAGCATTATCATTTACATTTCATTGACATGTATGCAGGAGATCAAGAGGTATGAGTACCAATCAAGAGCTATACAAGACTATGAAGCTAGCCAAGAAGGTTATTCAAGTGTTCAAGGGTTGATATCCTTTCCAGAGAAGATAAAAGATCCTCAGAAAGAGTGGTTGAAACCAAGTGTGTAGGTCTCCTAACTTGAGAGTTGTGGAAAGCCATCAGATGATTCTGAAGCCATGAGGTTATACTTGAGGTCTTGAGAGAGCTCAATAAAAGTGTTGAAGATCACTTTGAAGCCTAGACAGGTCATTGTGCAAGATTAAGAAGACCCAGCCATGAGTGGTGTAATTAGGGGTTGACTGGGTCAACCCTAGGTCAACTGATGATTTGGTGAAGGTTGAGACCTAATTCAAGAGCCATGTGATCATGGATTGATGCATTGAGATGCTATAAGGATGATTCCAAGGTTAACTCATCATGATTTAAGGGTTTGAGAAGTTTCAAGCTAGGGTTTCTAAGGCTTGACAATGTAAAATCCCCTAGTTTGACCTCTATCTTCAAGGCAGTTTAGCCCAAGATGTGATTGTCATCTCATCTTACCCCCAACATGAATGTTGTAGAGCTTGTTATTAACTTTAATTTTAGTACTAGAAGTCCTTGATATGATTTGTAGAGCTCAAGTTATGACTTTGATAAGTTACAGGTCATCTGAGGTATGTGAATCTGGGGCCTTGAAAGTTACCCAACTTGCATCAAACTTTTGCCATAGAAGGATGATTCCTATGAACTTTTGCTCAACATGAATGTTGTTCCTTATCCTCTTAGCTTTCTAGAGAGTACTAGAAGTCCTTTATAGGATTTGTAGAACTCAAGTTATGGCTTTGACAAGTCAAGGGCATTTTGGTCATTTGGAGATTACAGGTCATTTCAAGTGTAAGGCCATAACTCCTATTTCCAAGCTTCAAATGGAAAAATATTCAACATCAAACTTGTTCAAAATGATGTTTTAAGGCTAGTAAGGAGGTCATGAGATGATGGAAAGGCTTGTAGCTCAAAGTTGCAAAAATGACCTAAAATAAGGGCATAAGTTAAATAAACCAAAGTTGGAAATTGATATTTTCAACCTACACATCCAAAACATGGCATGTAATATATCATTTTGACTCTAAAAAACATTTTAAGAACATTGGTTTAGCCACATATTTGAGTTGAGATTCAATTTGTGGACTTGCTTTGAAAAGTGGTGGCTTGCATATTAAGTAACATTTGCAAAACTCAAAATCAAGGCATGAGCAAGGCTTTTTGCAAGCTAAACACCTCTAATATCTCACTTGGGGAGATTTTGGGATGAGAACAAGCTGCTGCACCAAGGGAAACAGAATTGGGGTGAGTGTGGCATGAGATGAGATTTTGGATGACATGAGAAACTCAACATCTCCTTGGATGATTCCAGAAGGATCTAGAGAGGTCCAACATGTTCTATATATTGATTAGAAGGGGTTTGAGAGGAAGGTTGGTGAGAATTGATTGAGAGAAGAGAATTTGAAACTTCAATTTGTTCATTGCAAATTGAGATCAAATTCTGCATTCCACACCATCTTCTTCCTTTCTTTTGATTTCAACCACTTCTATGGAGTATACTGAATGATTCCAGATCAATTCCATAGCCAAAGCCTTGAAGGATCGTGTTCTTGCAGTTGATTTTTAGCACCTGCAAGTCATCATCGAGTTTGGAGTTATAGGCATTTTCCACCAAGATTATTGCATACAGAAGCAAGAACTTGATACACTGAAGGATTTTGGAAGGTTTGAGAGCTTGAAGTGAAGATTTGGTGCATCTGTTCATCCAAGATTTTCAGGTTGGTAACTTTCTTCCTATAGCATGATCTAGGTAGAATCCAGGTGAATTAAGGTGTTAGATTCATTGTAGAATGGTGTAGGATGGATTTTAGATATTTAATTGGAGAATTAGTGACAAAATAGGTGCATTACCATTTTCGATTGAGATTTGGATATGGTGAATCTTGAGGATTTAGGTTGAATTAAGGGTATGGTTGAATTCGTGGCAAGATTTGGGACAAGATTCATGTTTTGACCATTTGCAATGGAGGCCTGTAGAGAGAATTAGGGTTGAGGATGGTGACCGGAGCACCACCGGTGGTGGCCGGAGGTTTGAAAAGGTTGAAGATGACTCTGGGACCATTGGATGAGGGTTGGACTTTGAGTAGAAGCTTGATCCAATGGCCACGTTCTAATTTCAAGTTGTGAAGGATCTGAATAAATGAAACGTTGCGTTTCATTTAGCAGCTGATGCTGGGCTTAATGAATTAAGTGATATCCACACCCCCTGTAGGCCCAACCCATGATTTGAACTGTGTTTTGTTGCTATCCACACCACGCGTGTTATTATTTTAATTTGATTTTCTTTTAATTTTCATTTTATACATGGTTCTTGAAAAATTCATAATAAATTGAAAATTAATCCAATTAATCCCATTCTTTTTGCATTTTACTCATGATTGAGTCTAGTATTTTTTAGAGAAAATATTTTTATTTCATGTATTTTCTGATTTAATGGGAATTTTATATTTTAATTGATATTAAAATGGTTATGTTTGATGCATAATTTTGTGGAATTTTGTGTGATCAGGTGGTGATGATTTTGATCCTAATTTTTTGTGTGTGATTAGGTTAGACATGTATGCTCCCATACTATTTTTCTCACATTTTTGTGATGAAAATAGGTGTGCTTTCTAGATTGATATTTAGGTGCTTCCTTTTAGGGTTTAGGTTTGATACCTCATAATGTAGGATGTAGTTCTAGGTCTAATTTGATGATTTGATCTCTGAAATTAATATGGTAGAGTCATGATTGACCTAGGTTCGCATAGATATTTTTATAGGATTTTACAATTGGTTTTAGTATTTTAGTTAGGACTAACTTTAGTACTAGGTTTTAGGTGATCCTAACTTACTAATCCAACTAGTTTAACTTCTTTAGTCCCCTTAGATTAGGGTTTTTGCTTGGTTTTCCTTTGGTTGAGATTGAAGACAAGTTGAAGACAAGGTGAAGTTGCTTGAAGTTGCTTGAAGTTGCTTGGAGCTTGGAGTTGCTTGTGCCTGAAGGTGTCTGATGAAGGTTTAGGAGATAGGAGCCATAGGGTGAGCCTTAGAACTAGAATGATTTCTTTCACATACATGGAAAGCATCTTGTGCTTCCATTCCTCCCAATGACTAAAAGTCCTTCCAAGATATTCATATCCCTCCTTTGGAGGGATGAGTGGCTTTATCTGGGAAGTAGAACTTTGAGGGAACCAGTCTCTCATAATGATGAACCCTTACAGGCTTCCTTTGGTTGTCAGTAAGCTGTTTATCATTTCCCCTCATCCTGTTAAATCAATGGTCTTCTGTGCTGAGTATCTTGAAAGATGTTAGACTAGAGTTTGAAGATGAGGACTTCATTGAAGAGTGTAGAAGAGGATGATTCCTTGAGCATTGCCATTGCAGCTGAAGCCTGAAGAGCAAGAAGACCAAGTTGATACTTGAAGATCCAATGGAGATTGAATGAAGAGTGAGAAGTTCCTTGCTTGAAGAAGATTGAAGGATGAAGTTGACACTTCCATGTGATTGAAGATTACCCTGAGAAGCTGAAGCTTGTAGGAGGAGAAGACCAAGTTGAGACTGGTAAAGCAAAGAGAGCTGAAGCTTGAAGACTAAGTTGATACTTATGAAGAGGATTCAATTGAGATTGAGTGTAGAGCTAACGCTTGAAGAATAAAGGATAAGTTGACACTTATATTGATGCTTTGAGAGCCTGAAGGAATCATGTTGATACTTGCAGTTAAGAGTGAAGCCTGAAGGTGGAATTGACTGAAGAGCTGAAGCTTGAAGAAGAAAGGACAAGTTGATACTTATGTTTGATGGATTGAAACCCTGGAGAAGCAAGTTGATACTTGTCATGGAGGATGATAGCCTTGAAGGGTGGTTGAAGTCTGAAGACTGGATTGCTGTTAGAAGAGTTGAAGCTTGGAATGGAGGAAGGGAGTTGTTGATCTACTTTCTTGTCTGTTTTCTTTTCTGTGCTGATGTGCCTTGTTTGACTTGCTTGATGCATTAGAATAAGTTCATATCTAGACTGACTTTAATCTAGGAGCATGATTGCACTAGAGGTTGAGTTTCTCCCTCTGGTTGTATTGTTACTGTATGGCTTTGCTTGCGGGTATTCGGTAGAGCACAGCTCCCTTGCCCATGTGGTTTATTTTGCTTGATAGCATTTCATTTTCTTCTGTATGATTGCAGTTTATTCTGTTCTGCTTGATAGCATGTTATTCTTTCTGTATGATTGCAGTTATTCATATCTGGCTTGAGGTTGAGATGAGCTTGTGGAGGCTGCTGCCCCACACACATTTCCTCCCTCACTTGCATTGCATGCACTTTACAGTCGTTTACCGTATTACTGTTTACTGTTTAAGCTGATGCTTTATCTGTTTCTGTTTATCATAGACATGATCCCATAGGACTCTCACTTCCTTTGATAAGGAAGTGATGATAGAACTTTAGGTTGAAACCTATGCATGATAACTTCTAGGAGTTCCATGTTTCAAACTTCAACTATAGGATGAATCCTTGGCATGACAACAGTAGGACTTTATAGTTTCCCTTTTGTTGAGCCTGTTCTCTTCTCATCTCAAACAGCTTAAGATACAGTAATCATGAATGATTTCTTTCGTACGTTACGAGCCTTAAGCTATCTGAGAAAGGATTGTTGGAGAGCTTCTTTCCAACAGTCTGGATGTTTAGTATGGCACCCTTTGGGTGACATGCGATGCATTCACTCTCAGGTCATAGTCTTTAGTGTGATTGAAATTGCAAACACGATAAAAAACACTTCTTTCGTAAAAGACAGAAAACAAACTTCAAACCTTTTTGCCCCGTGGGCCCATAATTCGAAGGAAAGCTTTTCTGAAGAAAAGAGTGTCGTTAAACTTCAGCGCCACCGCAAACAGGCTTTGTCCCTAACTGCTGGAACTGCTGTTTAACCCTACTCGATAAAACAGATGAATCTGAATCCCCGTAATCCATAGTACCCCGAACTACGTAAGCTCTGATCTTTCATACTTGTTGAGAGTATGTAGGCACAGTACTGATGTATTGGCGAGCCACCTTCCCCGTAACCCGTCGTAGGTCGAACTACGTTGACTCTGATTTCTCGTTCTCTGATGAGAATACGTAGGCATAAAGTGCGACGCTTTGCGGAGTCATTTTTCTTTTCTGTTTAAGCCAACCTTGACAGGTCAATAGATAAACCAACTCGTCCAGTGAACACAACAAGCGTGGATCCCGTCGAGTACGACGGACGTGAGGGGTGCTAATACCTTCCCCTTGCGTAACTGACTCCCGAACCCAGACAACGGTTGCGATGACCTTGTCTTATACCTTTTCGTCAGGTTTTTCTAATCGTTTCCTTTTCCGCTCTGAGGGATAAATAACGAAAGGTGGCGACTCTTCTGTTTTGACGGCACCTTATTTTCGCGGAAGCGACAGCTGGCGACTCTGCTGGGGACTTGATAGTTTCCTGGGATCCAACGTCCCGTATGCGAGTCAGTTTGGGGATCCGACGTCCCCTGCGAGAGTCAATCCTAGCGCTTGTATGATTACTTGTTAGGTTGTGTTTATTTATTGCATTTTATTTCCCGCACTTTATTTTCAGTATGATATGATTATTTGTGCTGTTGTGGGAGGGGCATTCTGATGAGTGAGAAGCCAGACCCAGGCTTGAGTGAACCTAACATTAGTTGTGGAAGTTAGTGGGCGCGTGCTTGCTTGGCAGGCACTAGTGTCTCATGAAATCCACGCTCAGACGAGGTTCTCCCGGTTGACTTCTTTTTCAACCCTTTGGGTTAAGGGGGTTGTTGGTTTGGAGGATTGTCGACTCTGGGGACCGATCATTTGTGATTCAGCCGAGTGAGGCTGCTTCAAGAGCTGGTGATGCCATACCTTCTGGGTATCGTATCACCCCTCTTGAATGTCTATGACACTGATGACCGCATAAGATGCCGAACTTGAGTCAGTTTAGGTTCATACCTGTGAGCAGGGTTGGGTTTATTGCAGGAAACTTTGACCTTCAGACTACCTGGTTTTCTTGATAGTGAATCAATTTTGTTGGTACAGGAGGTTCCCATCAGCAGACGTATGGGTGTTCTTGACAGAGCAGAGTTTTAGTCCTGTATCAGAGGTCCTTATTATCATATTTGTTCTTGACAGAGCAGAGTTCTGGTCCTGTATCAGAGGACCTTCTTTTCAGAGATGTATGTTTGTTCTTGACAGAGCAGATTTATGATTAGGGTCTGAGGATCTCATCAGCAGATGTATGGTTGTTCTTGACAGAGCAGAGTTTTGGTCATCAGATGTGCGTTCTTGACAAAGCAGATTTTTTGGTCCTGTATCAGAGGTCCTTATTATCAGATGTTTGTTCTTGACAGAGCAGATTTATGGTCCTATATGTGTGTGTTCTTGACAGAGCAGATTTGTGGTCCGATACCAGGGTTTTCTTCTTATCAGAGAAAGTGGTTGTTCTTGATAGAGCAGGATTATGGTTTTTTTGATGCAGAATCTCCACAGCGCAGTTGCCTTGATCTCCTGCTGCATGATTGCATTTTACATTGCTTTGCATACTCATTTGCATTTCATTAACGTGTGTCTGTGTTGCAGGTACCGTTTCCCCCGATTCAGGATTTCTGGCCTTCTATTGTATTGTTATAGGTTCTCTGAGGAATACCGTGGCTTACAAGCTTCCTGCTCCGGATGTTGTTCAGCTGACTGGTTTGATTGCTTTAGCAGATGATTCTGTGAGAGATGAGTTCAGAAAATCTTATGGCAAATTGCTTAGTTTGGTTCGTAAACCTTCTGCGTTCGAGTTGAATGGGTTGCACGCTCTGCTGCAGTTCTACGACCCTCCGTTGAGATGCTTTACTTTCCAGGATTTTGTTCTCGCACCTACGTTAGAAGAATATGCTGATTTGTTAGGTGTGCCTATCAAGAGGCAGATGCCTTTTGTTCATATGGATGCTGAGCCTAGTCTGGCTGGTCTAGCTCCGTCACTTCAGCTGGATGCCTCCGAGTTGGTTTTGTCTAGTTGGAACAAGGTTCCCGGTTTCACCTTGCAGTTCTTGGTGGGAAAGGCTCAGCAGTGCGCCAAAGATAGATGTTGGGTCGCATTCAACGCCATTCTCGCTTTGTGCATATATGGCATCATTCTGTTCCCCAATATGCCCGATTTTGTAGACTTCGACGCCTTCCGCATCTTTGCTTCAGGGAATCCAGTCCCTACCTTGATAGGAGATGTCTACCATTCCATCCACTACAAAAAGGAGAATAGAAGGGGCAAGACTGTCTCGTGTTGTGTGCCCCTGATTTATAGATGGCTTGATAGTCATCTACCCAAGAGGGGTCCCTTTGCTTCGTCTGCAGCCACAACTGAGTGGTCTAAGCGCTTGATGAGTCTATCAGCGGAGGATATTGACTGGTTTGACAGAGATAGGTTGGGTACCAAGATTATCTTCAGCTGCAGTGGGTTTCCGAACATGCCTTTGATAGGCAGGAAAGGCTGTATAAACTATAATCCGTCTTTGCTGGTCCGACAGTTCGCGTATGCTTTGAGAGCTCCGCCGAAGGATGAAGAGGTGCAGGAATCTCTGTACCTCACTGGTCTCCTAGAGGGGGATCTGTTATCCAAGCTTCAGCGCTTGGAATGGCATCAGTAAGAGGGAAAACCATTGCTGGGGAGAAGCAATAGCCAAGCCTACCCTCCGTATGTGACGTGGATCAGAGCCACAGCAGATGCTATAGGGATGCTGTTTCTTCCTGCCAAGCCAGAAAGCCCTCCAATGATTGAAGAGCCTACTACCGTGCCCATTCAGCAACATAATCGGGTGTTAGCTGAGAGAGATGAATTGAAGAGGGAAAATGAAGAACTGGAGAAAGAATTGGCTCAGCTTCGAAGCGAGAGAAACAAAGCCGTTCATTCCTTCAAAAGGAAGACAGAGCTGGTGAACCAGCTGGGGACAGACTTGACTAAGTAGATAGCTGAGCGTGAACGCATGGGTCGAGACTTCAAAGTTGTCAACGATGTACTGGCCACAAAGAAGCAACACTTGGATGAAGCGTATCGGAGGATATCCAAGTTCAACCAGCACTGGAAGGCCTCCCTAGCCAACAGGAAAGAGCGGGAGGATAAGTTGATGCAACAGATCTCCAAGCTGAAGGCCCAGATAAAGGCTAGTGAGAGGAGGTTTGATGAAGAAACCGCTCGCAGATATGCCGCTGAAGGCCAGCTCAACAGGGCTCTTGCTAACCTGAAAGAGCGCAATCTGACATTTGAGTCCAAGAAGCGGAAGTTAGAAGATTGTTTCGGCGAAGGAGCATGGGAAGATTCGGCCGAAGGTCTTCAGTACACCATTATGCAGAGGGAGCTACTCGTCGAAGGGTTACTCACTCGTCCTGATCATCCAGAAACGAAGGGGTTGTTAGAAGAGTTTCGCGCCCGTGGCCGTACTTGACTCTATTTATATTCCTTTTGTTTGATCATCGTTGTATGCTGACCATCACCAGGCTTATTGGTCGAGGTCATGCTATTGATTCTGCTTGTACTCACTGATGTTGTGTACTGCCTTGATGGGCCTTCTTTATATATGAGATGTTATTTCCATGAATGGACTCGGACTTCTTATTATCAGCACTGGCACTCAGGCACTAGGATCGGGGGAAATCTCCCTAACGCACAGACACACGTTTGCATTTGCATGAAGCATTTGCATAGCGAGCACTTTGTCGTTTTTTCCTAACCCTTTTGTGTTTTCAGGTTGTTTCAGGTTGTGCCAGGATTGATCAGAGACCTATCCACCGCTATCCGACCAGAGCAAATCAAACCAGAATCATGGAGCAAATGCAAACTGATGTTCAAGAACTCCGCGAAAGAATGGATCGCTTCATGGAGCTCATGCAAGCGGTCGCCAATGGCCAGGATCAGCTCAGAACTTTGGTTCAGCGTCTGATTTCAAGGGTCGATAGCAATGGCGTACTCCATGGCGGGACTGTGCCAACTCCTCCACCAGTTGAAACTCCTCAGAATGGCGTCCCCGTGACTGGGGGGAATGGCAGTGCCAATGGCAATGTGATAGCTAACATGGGACTCAACGGCAATACGACGGGCGTCGGTAATGGGAGTCTTGAAGCTAATGTCAATGCTGGGCTGGGCAATGGCAATGCAGGTGTTGGAAATCTGTTCGGGCCTCAGCCGTGGTTAGAAGACCGCCAAGACGATGTGTTCTCTCAGAGAGGTGCTGAAGGTGAGCTGACTGCTGAAGCACGTCTAAGGTTCAAGGCACTCGAGGATAAGATGAGAAATATCGAGAACCAGAACACCCTGGGCGTTGATATGTCCATGTTGGGACTGATTGCTGATTTCAAGGTGCCTCCCAAGTTCAAGGTGCCTGACTTTGAAAAGTACAAGGGAACCACTTGCCCCCGCGTCCACCTGAGATTGTATTACAGGAAAATGTCAGCTCATTCTGAGGACGAGAAGTTGCTGATGCACTTCTTTCAAGACAGTCTGTCCGGACCATCCCTCGAATGGTACATGAGTCTGGAGCCTACCAGTGTGCGCACGTGGAAGGACCTTGCTGAAGCATTCGTGCACCACTACCAATACAATAGCGACTTGGCCCCGAACCGACTCCAACTGCAGAATCTGTCGCAAAGGAACAATGAAGGGTTTAAGGAATACGCCCAGCGGTGGCGTGAGTTGGCAGCCAGGGTTCAGCCGCCGATGGTTGAACGTGAGCTTGTGCAGATGTTCATAGCCACCCTCCCAGGGGTTTACTATGAGAAATTAGTCAGCGGTATGTATGGAACCTTCTCAGATCTTATTATCACGGGTGAGCACATCGAAAATGGGATCAAACTCGGGAAAATTCAAGGTGAGTCATCCTCAGCTGGAGGAGGCGGAAAGAAACCTTATAGTGGCAAAAGACGGGAAGGAGAAATGAGCGCTGTGTCCAACGCTCGAAGGAAGGGTAAAGGCCCTCACCAACAGGTGGCCAGCATAATTATCCCGGCAGTTTAACAGCAGCAGCAGCAGCAACAACCGAATCAACAAGGGTACAGAAAGTACCAGAATCGGGCACCTCTGTCGAGCCGTCACCTCGAGACACCGCCCATGTCATACGCGCAGCTGTTACAGACTTTGCTTCGGCTACAGCTGATCCAGAAGAGAACCTTGGCTCCCTTGACAGGGGCACCTCCGCCAGGTTATGACGCGAATGCTACTTGTGAGTTTCACTCAGGGGCACCAGGCCACACAATAGAGAATTGCAAAGCCTTCAAGCACAAGGTGCAGGACATGGTGGACGCTAAGATCATCAACTTCTCGGATAATGTGCCTAATGTCACGAAGAACCCTATGCCGAATCATAGGGGAGGTGGAGTAAACGCGATTATCGAAGATGAGAACTTGGATGTGTTGACTGACGTCAGAGATCTGAAGACGCCGCTTAGCTTCATTAAGGCTAAGCTGGTGAAAAGAGGTTTCTTTCCAGGTTGCAGAGAGCTGTGTATGGGCTGTGCAGCAAGTCCTGATGGATGTGAACAGCTGATAGAAGGAATTCAAAGTCTGATGACTGAAGGGATTTTACAGTTCAGCCGGAGGGCCGAATGTGGATCGGGAGAGGTAATGCTGAAGCAAGGGGATGAGGTTGCCACCATCACCATCCCTCGCCAGACGATAACTATTCTCTGCACCCAGGCCGCCCACGATTACCATCACCAAAGCTGGGCCGATACCGTTCGAAAGCACTAATGCTGTCCCATGGCATTATGGGGCTGAAGTCTACTGCAACGGACAGAAGTTGGAGCTAGAACCGTTTGGGTCGTCTGTGGAGAACCTTGCGGGAATCAGTGGTATTACTCGCAGCGGTGAGAGTATTTGCACCACCTGAGATCGTGGCGGATAAAGCTGACAAAGCTGATGCAACTGATAAAGGTAAGAGTAAAGTCGTTGAAGAGATCCCTCGTGGGGTAGAAAAAGACTTACTCGGTAAAGACGCCGAGGAATTTATGAGGTTGATTAAAAAGAGTGACGACAAGATTGTGGATCATCTCCATCAGACACCCTCGAAGATTTCATCCTGAATTTGTTGCTGTGTTCTGAAGCACACCGCAACGCGCTGCTGAAGGTGTTGAACACCGCATATGTACCGCAGGAAATATCGGTAAACCAGTTGGAAGAAGTCGTAGCCCACGTGAATGCTGGAAATGGGTTAGGGTTCACTGACCTAGAGCTGACGCCGAAGGGGAGGAACCACAATAGCGCTCTGCACATCTCGATAGAGTGTAGGGAACGATTATGTCTCACGTGTTGGTGGACACGGGGTCGTCACTCAATGTTCTTCCGAAGAAGGCATTAATGAAGCTGGATACTCGCGGAGTGATTTGCACACCCAGTGATCTAGTTGTGAAGGCGTTCGATGGAACCAAACGCCATGTTTTCGGTGAGGTGACGTTGCCAATCCAAGTCGGGCCGGAAACATTCGACGCGATCTTTTACATTATGGACATCATGCCTGCCTACAGCTGTCTCTTGGGCCGGCCATGGATCCATGTTGCGGGTGCCGTGACCTCCACGCTGCACCAGAAACTCAAGTATGCTGTTGGAGGTAGCATCGTGACCGTTTGCAGCGAGGAAGACATAATGGTGAGCCATTTGTCGTCCTTCAAGTATGTTGAGATGGATGGGGAAATCCACGAAACTCTATGCCAAGCGTTCGAAGCTGTCAAAGTCAAGGACGTAGCTCCTATAGTCATTGAGAGCCAGAGATGGCTCTCTCTTCCTTCAAGGAAGCCCGGGCCGTTGTCAAGCCGGATCTGCCCCAGGTTGGGGGCGAATTCTGGAGGTACCTAACAAGCAAGACAAGTTTTGGGTTGGGATACTCTCCTGGAGCTGAAGCTTCCTCCTCCAGCAGTGCATCGCGAGGTAAAGGGCCAATCCAGTTTACCAGTGGCGGGGTGATATTTGAAAGCATCAACGCGGTGTCTGAAGACAGCGGAGATAGCGACTGTAACCTCGACTCTTTGATCCATCCAAGCAAGCCAGGCGAGAGCCTCAACAATTGGTCCATCAAGGATATCATCCAGATGACAAGCGAAGAGTAATGATTTACTTTTTCCAATCATTGTACAACCCTATTTCCTACTCGGGGGCATAGTGGTTTTATTGTCAGGGCCTTGTTGGATTATGTACATGCATTTTATCAATAAATCAAAAGGCGTTTTTCTTCGTATTCAAATATTGTGATCTCTGTTATTCTTGTTTTATATTTGGTTTTGAAAAACAATAAAATGGCAATGAGGTTTGTGCAAACCTGCATATCCTTGTTTTAAGCTTAACCCTTGTTATTGCAAGATCCACATAGCAGATGACATCTACTCTGGACCTTCTACGACTCACTTCGACTTCGATTGCCCGATCTATCAAGCCGAAGAAGAGATTGATGAAGACGAAGACCTTCCTGAAGAGTTGGCCCGCTTGTTGAAACAAGAAGAGAAAGTTATTTTTCCTCATGAAGAGGAGATCGAGATCGTGAATTTGGGTTCTGAAGAACTCGTCAGGAACGTCAGGATAGGGGCTGCATTGCAGAGTGATGTCAAGCAGAGGTTGGTCGAGATGTTGAGAGAGTATAGTGACGTCTTTGCTTGGTCATACGAAGATATGCCCGGACTTGATACTGACATCGTGGTCCACCACTTGCCGTTGCGAGAAGATTGTCCTCCCGTTAAGCAGAAGCTTAGGAGGACACGGCCAGATATGGCCGTTAAGATCAAAGAAGAAGTGCAAAAACAGCTTGATCCTGGCTTCTTAGCGGTCACTACTTACCCTCCGTGGGTCGCCAACATAGTGCCTGTACCGAAGAAGGACGGTAAGGTACGAATGTGCGTCGATTATCGGGATTTGAATAGGGCGAGCCCTAAAGATGATTTCCTGCTGCCTCATATTGATGTGTTGGTCGACAATACAGCTCAATTCTCCGTGTTTTCGTTCATGGATGGCTTCTCCGGTTACAACCAGATCAAGATGGCGCCGGAGGACATGGAGAAAACTACGTTTATCACTCCTTGGGGAACATTTTGCTATAAGGTAATGCCTTTCGGTATGAAGAACGCAGGGGCCACTTACCAACGAGCAATGGTAACTTTGTTTCATGACATGATTCATCATGAGATTGAAGTCTATGTTGATGACATGATTGCGAAGTCCCAAACGGAGGAGGGACATCTGGTCAATTTGCTGAAGCTTTTTTAGAGGCTTAGGAAGTTCAGGTTGAGGCTGAATCCTAACAAGTGTACTTTCGGAGTACGGTCCGAAAAGTTACTAGGGTTTATCGTGAGTGAAAGAGGCATCGAGGTTGATCCTGCGAAGATTAAAGCGATACAAGAAATGCCAGTGCCAAAAACAGAAAAAGAAGTTCGTGGTTTCCTGGGAAGAATAAACTACATTGCAAGGTTTATCTCTCAGCTCACGGCCACGTGTGAACCGATGTTCAAACTGTTAAAGAAAGATCAGGCGATCATCTGGAACGAGATTTCCAGAAGGCATTCGACAAGATAAAACAATATCTGCAGGAACTCCAATCTTGATACCCCCAATGGCCTGGACGACCATTAATCATGTACTTGACAGTTCTTAAGAATAGTATGGGGTGTGTTCTCGGTCAGCACGACGAGACGGGCAGAAAGGAGCATGCCATTTACTACTTGAGTAAAAAGTTCACAGATTGTGAATCTCGCTACTCGATGCTGGAGAAGACGTGTTGTGCACTAGCCTGGGCTGCCAAACGTTTACGACAGTACATGCTCAATCACACAACCCTGCTAATTTCGAAGATGGATCCGATCAAGTACGTCTTCGAGAAGCAAGCGCTTTCGGGCAGGATTGCCAGATGGCAAATGGTGTTGACGGAATATGACATTCAGTACGTTTCCCAGAAGGCCATCAAGGGAAGCGTATTGTCTGAGTACCTTACCGAACAGCCGATCGAGGATTATCAGCCGATGAATTTTGAATTCCCTGATGAGGATATAATGTTTCTCAAAGCGAAGGATTGCGATGAACCGTTTGCCCGACGAGGGGCCAGATAGGAAATCCCAGTGGAAATTGATATTTGACGGGGCGGTTAATTCCTACGGAAGTGGCATCAGGGTGATCATAACGACTCCCCACGGATCCCACATCCCGTTCACTACGAGACTGACGTTTCCGGTCACCAATAATGAAGCGGAGTACGAAGCATGCATCATGGGTCTAGAAGAGGCAATTGATTTGAGAATCAAGAACCTAGATGTATATGGTGACTCAGCGCTTGTGATTAACCAGATTAAAAGGGAGTGGGAAACTCGTCAATCAAATTTGGTGCCGTACATGAACTATGCCAGAAGGCTACTTCCGTTCTTTGATCGAGTGGAACTCCATCATGTGCCCAGGGCGGAAAATCAGATGGCTAATGCCTTAGCCACGTTGGCTTCGATGTATAAAGTCAATTTTTGGAATGAAGCTCCAAGAATTGTCCTTTCTCGTCTTGATAGACCTGCATTCGTCTTTGCGATCGAGGAAGCCTCCGACGGCAAGCCATGGTTCCATGACATCCAGACCTTCCTTATGACTAAGGAGTATCCTGCGGGAGCGTCAACCCAGGATAAGAAGACTCTGAGGAGGCTGTCTGGGAATTTTTATCTCAATCCTGATGGAGTTTTGTATAAAAGAAACCACGATCTCGTGCTACTCAAATGTGTAGATGAGAAAGAGGCGAGTATGCTCATGGAAGAAGTCCATGAAGGCACATTTGGTACGTACGCCGGCGGGGCATGCTATGACGAGAAAGATCCTGAGAGCAGGATATTACTGGCTGACGATGGAATCGGATTGCTTTAAATTCGCGAAGAGATGTCATAAATGCCAGATTTATGCTGATAAAGTTCATGTGCCGCCGTGCCCGTTAAATGTCATGTCCTCTCCGTGGCCGTTCTCCATGTGGGGCATCGACATGATAGGCAAGATCGAGCCCACTGCATCTAACGGTCATCGCTTCATTCTAGTAGTTATCGACTACTTCACCAAGTGGGTGGAAGCAGCCTCGTACGCTAACGTGACCAATCAGGTGGTGGCCTAAATTCATAAAGAGGGATATCATCTGTCGTTACGGAA